>VHZZ01004788.1:40376-54220 GCA_009801015.1 Silene noctiflora | reverse complement strand
TGCTTGTTTTGTAATGTTAATCTTGGTTTATTGATCACATTCTAGGATTAAACTTGTTATACAATCTATAAGTCGAGAGGCACGGATTGTATTAGTCTAAGCATGTTGTAGTAGATCGACCTAGCCATAGTGAAAGCTCGTTAGGACCCGGTTTAAGGCTTGACACTAATATTGAGAGATGAGTATCTCTAGGCCTAGCCATTTATCTTTATTTGCATTGCTAATTGAGTATGTTATGTTTTATTATGCATGTGTGATCCGAAACCCCTAGATTATCTTTTAATTATATTTGTTACTCTCATTTTATTTAATCTCATTTTATTTACAACTTCTTGCTTTTATTTACTTGCTTGTTTTTATTTACTTTGCATTTCTCACCCAAAAACAAAAAGAAAACCCGTTCCCGATAAATTCATAACAACTAACAAAACTACCGTTTCTCTGTGGATTCGACCCCTACGTACTACATTCATTGGTGCCACGTCTAGGAATTTATTTTTGATAGGTGTGCGACACGCCTTATCACTAACTAATCTAATTAAATTAAATACGTAATTTAAATAAATAAAACTCGTCTTAAAGCTATACGCAAAACCCAACTCCCTCTCAACGCACGACAACCACCACTTACACCACTCCTTGCTGCTGCTACCATGGCCACCACCACCAGCCACGACGGTGCACGACCAACCACCACACCACGGCAGCAGCAACCACACGACCCAACAACAACAACACCAACAACCGACACAACAACAACAACACAGCTACACACCACCACCAACCCAACCACCGCCTGCCACCACCACCACTGGCCGCCACTCCAGCCACCACGAGCAGCACCGAAAGCCGATAATAACGACACCAACACAACAACAACACGCAGCAACCACGACAACATAACCAGTCCCGATACCTCCCTTTTGACCCCACTTTTCTACCACCTATCGCCGCCTATTCCACCACCCAAGACCACCATTCAACTCTCCTCTCAACCCTTAACAACAACCACCCAAGACTCCCCCAAGTCAGGCCACGAAAGGTGGTTAAAAACTCGTCTTAAGACAAACGCAAAATAACCTTTATAAACCTAGATCTACTCGGTCAAACTCGATTTAGGGCGGTCAATGGTGGTCCTATGGGTGGTCAATGACGGAATAAGGTGGGTCAAGGTCATGTCGGGTCTATGGTATAAACTAAATAATATATAAACTAGTATAAGATGGTTTTACCTCAAGGCGGAGGGACAAAATGCTTCCTTTCTCTTTTATCTCTTCTTCCCTCTTTTTCTCTCATCTTTTCTCTCATCTTTTCTCTCATTTGTGGTGGAAATGAAATGTGAAGGGATAAGGATAAGGAAGTGTAGGTGGGTTGGGGTATATATAAGGGTAGAAGCATATACATACATATTTATATACGTATTATGTATTATTATCGTTATCGTTATCATTTTATTATTCCGTCTCAAACATAATTCGTAAAACAATATAAAATATTAAATTATAAAATACGGGGTATTAAAATCTTCCCTCCTTAGAATGGACTTCGTCCTCGAAGTTCGCCCTGTACTCTCATTTCCTCAACTCTCATCCCCGATTCTAATACACTCTCTCTTGTCTCACATGTCTATCAATCGTATACGTTCTTTCTAAACTTCACACTCACCCCAAGGTTCTTTGTTCAACTCTCATTACTTTCTCACATTCCGTACTTTCTCTTTCCTAAATTTCCAAATTATTACATCCACTCCACCTAAAAGAGAACTTCGACTCAAAGTTCAACTAACAATCCTCATAAAGTGTTCTCATAAGCTTATTACCAATTTTCACAAATGACCATGTTCAAGGTTTAACACTCTCTCTTATCTATTGTAAATCCATAATCAAATCTCATATAGTCAAAATTTCTATCGATATGATACCACACTACAAGCCTCCCAACAGGTGGAGTACAAGGTCAAACCACGGTTCCGATCCCTAATCTTATAAATAACTCCAAACTCAGGTTGGTTATATGTATACGTATCTATCGCGGGATGTAGCTCAATTATTATTATATAACTATATCACATCAATCTCATACATTCGTATGCATGCACATCCGTCACGAATATGTGGACTCCAATAAACAAACAAGCAATGCAAAATTTCTCGTTATATGACTTAACCATGTTCAACATTTCCATTTCCGAACACCATGACACACATATACCGCGTCAAATACACCAAATGATCACACATGTGCTTCCACGTCCGTTCCCATCCATCATCAACCCTTCTGTTTATACGGAAGGCCACCACACCATCATGCAAATAACCACTACGCGACCCACATATCATGACAAAACTCGTATAATACGACTATAATACGCCCATTTTTATCATACCAACATGAATTCACGGCAATTAACGCGTACCACACACAATCGTCATATCATTCTTGTCATCCAATCATACATGTCAATTTAACAACTTTTATTTAAATTCACTCTTGAGTAGTAAAAGCCACATAATATGGTCAAACGTAAACAATTCACAAGGTCTCATCCATATGGGTCAACATTGTTCATCCGATGCAAATTAACTAACATAAACCGCGAAATAAGAGTACATACCAAATATTTGGTCGGATATTAACAAAACAAGGGCCACAGCAGGCCACTTGGTCGACTGGGGTGACTACTCGGTCGAGTGGGTTGGCCACTCGGCCGAGCCAGCGGTACTCGGTCGAGTGAAAGAGGCACTCGACCGAGTGTCCCTGGCAGAACTGGATTGTTCCCAAAATCGCTTTCAAGGTCACTTATTCTAGTACTCGAATGTAGATATACTCCAAAGGTGGCTAGTACACCATCGAATAACCATTTTCAAGACAAACTCTCGGCCTTATGGCCATCATCACAACACGATTAAAACAAGACATGATATAACATGATATTCCGCGTTTCATAAGCATTTATTTTTCCTCCTATAACAGGCGACGTCGCTAACAACCGTACCATAGTGCGAAACATGATCATCGCATGGACACGCATCACATTTTATACAATCCTATAGACACGGTACTTATATCACCTAAAACAATAACAACATCTTAGGGCCTTATACATTATACGTCACACTCTTAATCTCATAACCGCGATGACCAACTTGGTAGTACTAGAACCATAACCTTACATATACAATTATTACAACTAAACTCATCCATATTCCCCACTGTCGATAGCACAATCTTCTTACGGGAGTTCATCCTAATTTCACAACACATCCCTCTAAAATCCCAAATTCTAAATTATACCACCAACTTCCACTTAACACTTTCTCATTTCTCTATTTTACAAATAACACTCCCTAAAAACACCCCCTCAAAACCGACTCTTTATATCAAAATAACACTCCCCGAAAAAAACCACACCCCCGCAAAAACCGACGTCGGTGTAATAATATAATCACCAATTACTATACCACACGTGCACTGTAATTCTCAAGTAGTTTCACCACTATACATTACTACGACTTTTACTAGACATCTCTCAACAAGCAATTCAAGCCTCATTCGCTGCCCATAAGATCAATTATTCGACAAATGCCTAATCTACACTATGCAATACTTATCATCCACAAGTTATCTTGTATAATCATCTTACTCGGCTCGAGACACCTTACACAAGCTAAAGTCATTTTCTTGTACTCCCAATTTCCGACATAGATTATCCACAAAATCACATCAAAATCCTCGGATCACCAATCAAGACTTCTCAAATCGCAAAATATCACTACTTGCCATAAAATATTATTTCACCAAAGTCAATAACCATATTACTTCTTCATATCGTTCAATTTTCATATTCTATATTGCCAATAAATACTCATGCACCACTCATTTCCATTCACAATTCTTTATTCACAACACCTACATCACCACTTTATCGAATCCATCTAGTCATTAACCACGACTTCCACAAATCAGGCCAATAACATCCTTATTCATCAAACAACTTCATCTCTTTCACAAAATCAAACACTTACCTACCACACGACCCAAATCCCCATAAAATGAACAAACTTACCTCAATCCCAAACAAAACACATGTTCCACATTCATAATTCTCAAGACGCAACACTCATTCAGCACACATTTTAGTACTTGTCCCTTTGTCCTCATAAACTCGTTAGCTCACTCCCATTTCACATCCCCTCAAACACAACCACATGTGTCTACACTTCTACTAGCCAAGACCATATAACCCACAAGGTAAACAAGCATTGTGATCCATATATAAGCAAAACAACACATTATTGGGACACTATGAGACAATTAAGCCACTTTCAAATACAAAAATCCAAATTTGATCATATACACTACGGTATAAAAAAAATTTGGTCAAAATTTCAAGGTAAAATTCTCCGATTAAGGCAATGCATAGCATTATTACAAAATTAAGGTTTTATTACTCGATTAATTCAAGAAAGTTCTAAGGTCATGTCTAACTTCATTAAGCAACATGTGAATCTTTATCACATAACTAGATAAGAAATGGGGTACAAAATGTAAGACTCTTAAATTAATGCAAACATAATGCAACATCAATAAAGACTAATTACCAAGAAACAATTAAGTCACATTTGGGTGCAAAATTTACAATCATTCACTTTGAGATGAAATTTCAAAAGATATTGGTCAACATTTTAAGAATGAAATTTTGATTCAAGATGACGTATGTCATTACTAACAAAGATAGTAGCCCCATTAGTCAATTAAACTAGGTCTCAAACACGAAAAATTAACACTTAAGCATGAACATTAAGGCTTCCAAAATTTTCAAGACAAATTATTTTCAAATGTAAGGCAAAATTAGCAATAACAACTAAACTTTGGTCCTTATTAAACATCAACCAAGCAACAATTGCAAAATCAAATCATTGACTCAAGAATATATGTTCCCAAGTTCATAAAAAAAAAATTTTGGGCAAAATCCAACGTGAAAATTTTACACTTGACATCCTAAATGATGAAAAAGGTGATTAATATCACGAATCGAACAAAACATGTAATTAATTGACACAATTCGATGGAATTAGCATAGATTTWAATAAAATCAAATTGGAAAGATAAGAGGAAAGAATAACGTCACTTGCATGGTGAGATTAACAAAATTGATGGAGTAGAAATGAAGTAGACAATTTAAATCCAAGCTACAAACAACAACCATGASATTTTGGGTTAAATTTTAGATAAGTTTTGGTAACTTTTGTTATGAGAAATGGTAAAGAAGTGCAACAGATACAATAAAACATATTAATTATGCAAATTTCACGAAGTTTACAGCCCACAGAATAGCACTCGGTCGAGTGCAGAGTCTACTCGGTCGAGTGCCTGCCCACTCGATCGAGTGCCCTTCTCTACTCGGTCGAGTGACCCATTTCCAGAAACTGGGAGGTTTCTGGAATGGCCAATCGATCGAGTGACTGGTACTCGGCCTAGTGCCAACCCGTACTCGGTCGGGTGCTTACTTGTGGATCGCAATTCCTCGACTAAGAAATACTATTCATATATTATCGACTAATCTACTAACAACCATTACTAATTACACTATAACCATAGCACTAGTGAAACACAAACATACATGCGACATTAAAATGTAAAAGACGGGGTTAAGGCCACTCACACACCAATACGTAATAATCATTCTCAAAACACGTTATACATATACCTCTTTTCATCCAATTTTTACATATAAACACGTACCAAATGAGTAACTACATAAATGATTATCAACAAGTTATAACACACATGTAAATATGAAATCACACCACATTTTACTTAGCCTTTATACACCGACAACTGCTCCAAAAACATGTCATACTCATCAATTATTTCATCCACTTCCACATTTTATCATACACCAAATGGACAACAATATCATGAAAGAAGATTAACAACAATCACAATCCACATGTAATCATACAACATTTCACTTTGCGTTTCCTGACTCATAACCACCCATGTAGTGACTAACCGAGACAATAGGATCTAGTTTTGCGATGAGGGATCTTACTCACCCAAAACCGACCACCCATTGTACTCATGTCGGGTTCATTTTATTAGACACTCCTAAATTCATTTTTGGTTCATTGGTTCATGTTCCAAAATCGTCGCTCTGATACCACGTTGTAACACCCCAATTATCCAGCCAAGATAATCGAAGCGTTACCATCTCGGTTTCCCGAGGTAGTGATCTCGGAGATACAATAAGAAGCCTTTATTACAAATAGTGGTTTAGTGAATTACATAAATGTATACAAATGAATAAGTAAATAAAAGTCATACTACTATCTATGTCATCTATGCTATGCTACTCGACTCCGAGTCCAAGTGCGGCCCAAAATCCGATCGCGCCAACAAGCAAAACCTGTACACAACCTGCTCTCCATATGATCGAAAATATCAGATGGATCGACACAGGCCACCCCGGAAATAGGTGACAATTACACAGACACACAACACTTCAGTTTCAATAAATAATATGAGACACGACATACGAAATATGATTATGCAATACGACAATGAAATGCATCTGATACAACCTCCAACCACACCACACCGGTACCGGGACACACCCAGACGTACCCACAACCCGGTGACGGCACCGCCCACTAAAACAGTTGGACCGCAGCCCGTAAAAAAGTACTCCAGACACACCGGACACACCGGTGGTACCGGGCCCGAGAGCGACTCAGATCCCTTGGCAGACGACGTGAATCAACCTCACGTGTCCCTCCATAACTCAAGCCATTAATGTGCACATCCCCCTCGGAGTGGGAAGCTCCAAGAGGCGACCCGACCGTGAGACGGTCTCCCAACCGTCTCACGTCCCCAAAAGAACGAGTAACACCACCGTACACCGCCAACAACCTCTACATACATATAACACGATATGCATGACCAACACAACAAAATGGAAGATACTACTCCATATGCCAATTACCGACTCACAATGATACACGGTCCAAATACGATATGAATACCAATTCCTCAATATTACCAATATTATGTCATGATAATGCATTTTCCAATAACATATGAATTACGATAAACATGTTATAATGCAATGACATTTAATAACAACTCATATAACCATCCAAAAACATATATTGAAATCGAGTAGGATTAACCTACTGTTTAGCAATCTAGTCAAATAAATAAGCAACAAATACAAATGCGCTCCTCCACAAAGTCGTCACCTAATTACATTAATTATATATAATTACTAACTAATCTAATTAAATTAAATACGTAATTTAAATAAATAAAACTCGTCTTAAAGCTATACGCAAAACCCAACTCACTCACACCTAACTCCCTCTCAACCCACGACAACCACCACTTAAACCACCCCCTTCCGCTGCCACCGTGGCCACCACCACCAGCCAAGGCGGTGCACGGCCAGCCACCACACCACGGCAGCAACAACCACACGACCCAACAACAACAACATGAACAACCGACACAACAACAACACAACTACACATAACCACCAACCCAACCACCGCCTGTCACCACCACCATTGGCCGCCACTCCAGCCACCACGAGCAGCACCGGGACCGAAAATTACGACACCAACACAGAAGCAACACGACCACAACACGCAACAACCCCGACAACATAACCAGTCCCGACACCCCCCTTTGACCCCATTTTTCTACCACCTACCGTCATTTATTCCACCACCCTAGACCACCATTCAACTCAACTCTCAAACCTCAACAACCAGCACCCAAGCCTCCCCCATGTCAGGCCACAAAAGGTGGTTAAAAACCCGTCTTATGACAGACGCAAAATAACCTTTATAAACCTAGATCTACTCGGTCAAACCCGATTTAGGGCGGTCAACGGTGGTCCTATGGGTAGTCAATGACGGACTAGGGTGGGTCAAGGCCATGTTGGGTCTATGGTATAAATTAAATAATATATAAACTAGTATAAGACGGTCTTACCTCAAGGCGGAGGGACAAAATGCTTCCTTTCTCTCTTATCTGTTCTCTCTTTTTCTCTCATCTTTTCTCTCATTTGTGGTGGAAATGAAATGAGAAGGGATAAGGATAAGGTAGTGTAGGTGCGTTGGGGTATATATAAGAGTAGAAGCATATACATACATATTTATATACGTATTATGTATTATTATCGTTATCGTTATTATTTTATTAATCTGTCTCAAACATAATTCGTAAAACAATATAAAATATTAAATTGTAAAATACAGGGTATTACAATCTTAGTTTATGCTAAAAAAAAAATATTTGACGAATAAAATTAATGATGACATGAAGGTAAAGATAAAGATTTTGTCCAAGCACTTATATTTTATTATAAAAGTAGCATTAATTATGTACATGTTACTATGTATGTAATGTTAAGTAAAAGTAACTAAAACAATGCATAGAATAATAACGATATGCTTCCCTTATTAAGCTAATGCATTGCTCAAATTAGGGGTGTAGTCGGAAAACTATATAAACTCAAGGCTACCACATTATAATTGTTACATCTTAGGTAGACCTGTAAAACGGCTCGAGTCATACGGGTCTTGGGTCGGGTCATGGTCATAATAGGGGTCAGAAATAGTTTATGACTTCTTTTATTTTGCACAAATTCTTATTTCAAACAGTCTTTTCCGTCGGAAGGCTTCAGGCGGGCCGTATGTGACCACTTTTATGGTCAAATGTGACCATTTTAAATACAAAATGCTACCATTTAAAAATGGTCACATCTGACCATAAAAGTGGTCACATAAGGCTCGTGACGGTCTTTTCCGTCTGAAAGCTTCAGACGGGCCTTATGTGACCACTTTTATGGTCAGATGTGATCATTTTAAATACAAAATATTACCATTTAAAAGTGGTCACATCTGACCATAAAAGTGGTCACATAAGTCTCGTTTGCTTTTTATTTTATCGTTATTCAGCAGGAAAAAAAATACTTTTTAAAATTAAATTATATTTAGTATTAATAATATCATTATATCATTATTTATCATACTTATATTAAGACATTTGCAGAAGTAAAATTATTATAAATAATAATTATTTTATTTTTTAATGATATAAAAGTTATATAAAATTAGTTTTTTAATTAAAAATATTAAAATAATTATTTTTATATTTATTATTTCAAATATAGTATTAATATTTTATAATATTCTTGATTTAACATTCACCTATGAGGTTGAACGGTTGGGGTCGGGTTTCGGCCCTAAAATAATAGGTCATTTCAGGTTCGGGCCGCGGGTTAAGATTTATGAGTATTTGACCATAGAAAACTTGGTTGAGTCGGGTTATATCTTGACTGATTTAATCTTGGGGGATATTTGGGGGGTTAATTGATGAGAATAATCCAACCTATGAGTGGTCTTCTCCAAATAATCTCAACTATTGTTTAACTCAAAATAATCTGATTGGGCGACCTGTGAAATATGTTACTCCTTCTCCTTTAATCATTTTAAAGAAGAAAAACCACATCAATAATAACCTGCGAGATGCGAAAGTAGTGACTCGTGAACAATCATCATCTTCTTTACTTAGAGTATCCTAAAACCATAACATATCAAATTTCTTATATGAATGTAGTAGTGTATAATGTATGTAATTCCGCTCACAAATGTCAGATTAAGGTTTGAGGATCATTGTCTCAAAACATCACAATCTTCTCACTCTATACAACAATTACCACTTTTTTACATGATAAACCCAATAAAATCAAACATGAATTACGAGCACAACAAAAACAAACAACTCCAATCACAATTCAGAATAAAAAGATAAAGCCCACCAAATGTTTGTTAAAATGCCCAACATAAAATCCAATCAAAGCACACTGTATTACCATAAAAAACTTCGCAATATGACGCAACTAAGTTAATGCCGCCATTAACATCATTAGTGCGAAGGGTTTTGTGGGTTTTGTTGTTATTCCAAAAGCTTCTACTGTTGTTTTTTTTTTGTCCACTATTTTGGATGATGAACCTAATTTTGGGATTTGGCGAAATTGAGGAATTAGATTGAATTAAAACGAAATTGGGGATTTTAGGAGATTTGGGTGTGTTGTTATCATGGATCCATGGATGAATGATTGAATTAAATTAATTAATGGAAATTTTGGCCTGGTTGTAGAAGACAGCGGTAATACGGCGACAAAAAGACGATGAGAGGGGAGGTGCGAAGACAGACGGTGAGGACGAACGGTGTATAGAGAGAGAGAGATTGGGAAAAAATAAAGAAAGATTTTGCAAAAAAAGAGATTAAGGGAGGATGATGACAGTTGGAACTTGGAAGAAGAAATCTACAGCAAACAGAAGAAGAAGATTGGAAACAGAAAACAAAGTTACAAAGGTAACCTTCAAAATTTTAATAGGTTACCGATAATAACCAGTCTTGGGTTAAATAATAGTTTGGATAATTTTGAGAAGGTCACTGATAATTTGGATTATTCTTATCAATTAATCCGATATTTGGTGGACAATGCATAAAGAGCGGGGTATCATGGTAATGTTCAAACTGTTATTTTTATTTCACATATATTACTTAGTTTATTTTCACAAGACGTTTTTTACTTGTTATAGTACTTTTTACACCAAACTTTCCATTGGTCTGCCATTAGCTAAAAAACATGAAACATAATTCTCCCCTCCTTCTCTCTATTATTGAATCATTAACCTTCTTTGATCTCTTTCAAATTCTAAAATTATGAATGATTATTCGACCATATAATAAGTATTTGTTTTAGTAATCCATTATTACTAATTAAATTGACTCTTTATTGTAATTTTGTATCTTTTTAATTAAGGTTTATGTTGAAATTAATTAGGGATTAATCGGTGTGGGATGGTTGGGGGTACTTGGATGTCGCCGATGACACAAGCTGTGCTGCCAGAGAGGAGGACAAAGGTGGTTGTCGATGGTCGTCTAAGGGTGGCTGGTGCGAAAATTATTATTGTACTACAATTAAAAATAAAAAAAAAATAAAAAAAATAAATACGTACTAAATGTTGTAGAATTAGGTAGTACGCAGTGCAATCCCCACGCCACCATACTCATGATTTATGAGTGCAAAATATGCTACACGATGTAAATACATTAATGTAGTAACCTAGTTGGCCGGCAAATCCCCTCTCCTAACGTCGATAACCACCACCAAAAATAGGGTATGTGAAATTGGAGGGGAATGGGTGATTGAAAGCAGAGAGAATAATATTAAAGAGAATTAGAGAGGGAAAATAAAAGAAAAAGTGAAAGGGATAAAAATGTCAACTGTGTATTGCGATGAGTAAAATGTGTACTGCGAAAATCACCATATTATTAATTTTTGATTACTAATATTGTCATATCATTAAAACTTAACGTCTCCTTAACGATCGTTACTTTAAAGGGTATCATGTACACACAAATGGAGCCTCTGAGGGTACTATGGAAGATTTTTAAAATACGGTGCACCTTGTGAAATCTGACAAAATTAACCCTGGAAATTTTCCGGAAAAAAAGGGCAGCGGAGGGACAAAAAGGAAAATAGAAAGTTCTTACCCGACTAAGGTAATTGAGAGATGTCACCGTCTCGGTTTCCCGAGGCAGTGAGTCGCAACTACAATTAAGGGGGTGTTTGGTTGGCTACTTTGGAATAGAATGGAAAGGATTGAGTCCATTCAAGTGTTTGGTTGAGTGATTTTGGAATGGAGTTAGATACCCAATGGATTCTAACTTCACTACTCCAACCCCTTGGAATATCATACCCACCTCTTTCTCTTGGATTCCAACTCTATTCCTTCATACGTATTATTAAAATGAACCAAACAAATTTTTAAACGAATGGAATTGGAACCTCATACTACTATGGTTTCGGATTCCATTCTGTTCCATTCTTACGCACTGAACCAAACGACCCCTAATTACCTCTTTATAAAATAATATGTTTAGTGAATTACATAATGAATAAATGAATAATACAAGTGATTTTTATACATGACAACTACTACATCTACTCCAACCACAAACGACTAAGCAACTCGACTCCAACTTCGTGTCTCGGTCCGTGATCCCGTGCGTTACCAAATATGAACCTGTACTCAAACTGCTCCCCATATGACCGTAAATATCATATGGATCAACGCAAGAAAATCCTCAGAAATAGGTGACAAATAACACAACTGACAGATGCCAGTTTCGATAATATAAATATTCAAGATATGACACATGTATATGATTATGCGACACACCAACGAAATGCACAAGATACAATCCACCACAACTCCGCAACCACCTCACCGGTACTAGGGACACACCCACAGTACCAACAACCCGGTGACAGCACCGCATCACCGCTCACCAAACAGTCGGACCGAAGTCCGTAGAACAGGTACTCGGGACACACCCGTGGTACCGAGCCCGGGCGTTAACCGGACCCCTGCTAGGCGTCGTGACACCACACGAGCCCCTCCATACTCAAGTCATTAATGTGCACGTCCCTCTTGGAGTAGGAAGCTCCAAGAGGCGACCCAAGCGTAAGACGGTCTCCCGACCCGTCTTACGTCTCCTCAACCACAATATATCACCACAACAACTTCACCAACAACCTCAAACATTCACCACAATCAAATATGTCACGGGATGCATACAAATGCCAAGCATAAAGCTTTCAAGTGAATTAGTTAGTACTTATCAACCGGTTAGTATATTATCCGGGTTACGTCGCATGCCATATTGACGTGGTAAAATTCTAATTATTGTGTTTATATCCATTCTGTTATGCGTAGTAATAAAACAGTAGTTAAATGTAAGATGGATGAAAATCACTATGCGTTAATGTGTATTCTAATTTATACTTATAAGAAATTCTTTATATTGTCACCTGTATTCTTTTTATATCATGTTTTAAGACAATATCATATATTCATCGTTGTATCTCTTTTTAAAATAATTATATCCGTCTTTAAAAAAATTTGTGTATATTCAAATTCCATAGCTTAAACTCTTAGAGAAACCCATCAATGTCTCGAAAGAACACGATCTATTTCAAGCAACACAATCAATTTTACCCTCCTAAATAATAAAAAAGCTAATCAAATTAGTACATTGATTAAACCCAAGAGAAGGTTTTGGAAATTTCCGTAAATCAAAGGGAATTTAGAGGAATTTAGTAAAAATCTAAAAAAATGTCTAGCATTAATTGAGATGGTTTAAATTCTTTTTATTAAGTTAGACCTAATAATTTATCCTCCTTGAAAGGAAAAGTACTCAAGTTAGTAAAACAATTGAAAACAAAAGCATTAAGGTTAGTGAAACCATACAAAATAATTGAAATTCAACTTNATAGTATAATTCTTATAGATAGTACAAAAATCATCCATATACGCGTATTAATTTTACCCTATTTGACCAATTTGAATTAATGCGTTTCATAAATTTGTACTCCTTCATCTCGTTCATAACTATGGCCCTATTCTTTTGGACTAAAATTGTCTGCACTGAACTGAACTGAACTTAATAGAGCTGAACTGAACTGAACTGAACTTAATGGAGCTGAACTAAACTAAATTGAACTTAATAGAGCTGAACTGAACTGAACTGAAATAATAATAAAACGATTGTAACAACAACAACTAATAGTAATGAAATATATTAATAATAATATCTAAAAAATAAATATGACAAGTATAATATAATAATAATAACAATAATAATAATAATAATAATAATAATAATAAAAAAAAAATTTGAAAAAGCTGCTGCATAGGGCGATTAGGGCGAAACGCCATTAGGGCCTCCTTCCCTGCTTCTCCTTCTCCCCGCCGGCCACC
>VHZZ01004787.1:23012-33914 GCA_009801015.1 Silene noctiflora | reverse complement strand
TTTTGCAACTCTTATTGTCAATCTTTGTAGATAAAATTATTCTACCAATTATTTTGGACTATCATAAAAATTAATGTAATTTTTACCACTTAATACTAATCATTAATAATTGTATATTATAATATTAAATTTAAAGTTTAATTGCTAAATGTTAATTTCTTTACTTTTTGACAATCTAAAAAACCGTGCATTTTGCACGGGATCTAAACTAGTATGACTAAAAATAGATAGTAGAATGTGTCTTTGACGCAAAAGTTAGGCGGGAAAATTTTAGCTTTGTTAATCTTTAGTATATAGGGGATTTGAAAAAAAAGTAAGGATTTGATGAAAATTAAAGGAGGATTTGAGATTTTTTTAGGGTTAGTTAATAGTTACGATAGAAAAGTTAGTAAAATTTGTTTAAATTTGGCTAAATTTTTGATATAGGTCGGTCGTTAAGATTGATCTATCGTGATAGATTAACGGTATGTGACGTCAATTAAGGATTGTGATTGTGAAGCATATTTTATTTATTCTTTTATTTTGATTGTTTATTTTTCATTAATAAAAGAGGTAAGAGTAAGGGTGGATTCGAAGTTGTATGATTGTATCCATATTAGAAATATGATATGTTATTTTGTGGTTAAAAAGTTCATTTTGTTAATTAGGAGTATTTTTTATTTTTTATTGGAAATTAAAAGTTACATTCATATTCCATATATGTACGATAATGTTATTTTGTAATAATCTAGTAAATTAAAGAACATGTGGATTGCGAAGCAATGTTAGGGCTTGTTTAGTTGCTTATTAGAATCATGGGATGTTAAACTTCTTAGGAAGTGTAAAAGCATGATGTTGTTTGGTTGCCAAAATCTTGGGAAGTAGAACTTTCCACATGAATCTACTTCCTCCATTATGTGGGAAGTCACTCACCAAGCCCCCATGGTCATTGGAAGTTCTAACATGAATTAACTTCCCAAATGCAAACCAAACACTTTTTGGAAATTTAATTCCCCTATGTCAACTAAACAAGCCCTTAATTAAGAGCTCTTGATGTAGTTTAACCGATTAGGCAAATTGGTACATCATCTTGTAGCTAATAAAACTTAAGGTGAGAGTATTGATAATGTCTTTCAAGACTAATTTTATGTACGTAAGAATTCGAATTCAAATTCAAATTAGCTGTCGTTTAAGTCCAAAGCAAAGGGCTCCATTCGAATTCGAGACCATCAATTATTAAGTTAAGTGGATTAGAGTTGCTCGTTTGAATTCCGCTTCTTTTATTTGTTTATCTTTTTTTAATTATTGTGTAAAGTATTCAATCAAGGCAAAACGAATGATTTGGACGGATGAAGTATGTGTGAAATATGAGTAAATGTGTCACATGTCTCGTCACTTTACACCCCGCTAATTGCTTTTGTGGATGAAACTTTCTTATACTTTTGAAATGGGCTATCCTTATGAGTCATTTGGTTCCTTTTCATTCCTTTCACTCTCCATTTCTTTCGAACGACTTATATTATTTCCGGAAACGATTTATCGTTCAGAGTAATGGTTGATGATGTGGAAAAGAAATAGTATATAATATTAAGCTAGTAGAGGTAATGGACAAGAAAGGGAGAGAAATGCATGGGAGGATCTTTACTCCTTTGACATTTAACAAAGCATACATCCATATCCGGCAACAAATAGGTTGTTCAAAACGATAAAGTTTAGTAGTTAAAATTTGGGTAAATTCTCAAAATGTTTGAGGCCTAAAAGCAATTTTGTGGGGGTTATGTATGAACCGAGACTATGTCTTCTAAATTTTGAATATGCCCCATATAAACAAAAAGGTGATTGGCTTGGTATGCGTGTTTTGTAGGCTTCACGTATTTCGAGGGGGTAAACTGAGTGTCACACTTCGGCACGTGACAAAAAGATAACGGTTGCGGTTCCCTTACCATCCAAGAAAATAATAAACAGGTTGATACGCACAGATACATTTCGAATTTACATACGATCTGTTTTCTTTTCAGAAACGATTTTAGTACTTTTTTATACACAATTAAGCATCTAAGATCACCTATAAAAAGAATAAAATATAATTTTTGGATTTGTTAGCCAATTTATGATAAAGTAAAATCTCATTTGCAATTATTGATAACCCAATTAAGCCACTAAGTTGATATAAATTAGATAAGTTGTCTCCTTCCTTGGTGAAAAGGGCAAACTTAAGAAAAAAAAATGCCTAGCAAAAAGTTGTCTAATAATGTCTCTTATATTGTTAATAATAATTCAGCTAGAAAACAAGCTTTTAAAAGGAAAACAAAAAATCTCCTAAAAAAGATAGAGGAAATCACAATATTATGTGATATTAAGGCATGTGCTATTGTTTATGAGAGTGATAATAGCAAAGAATTGCCACACACTTTTCCTAGTGATTTATCTGAAGTTTTAAGTGTAATTTGTGATTTCAAAGAATACTGTATGGATGATCAAATCAAAAGAATGCATACCCAAGAATCATATATAGTTGATAAAAGTTCTAGGGTTTATCAACAATTAAAGAGATTGGAAATTGAAAATCATGAAAGAAAATATATTAAGATTATGAGTGAGTTCTTGGTTGATAAAAATAAGAGTTTTAACGATTTTACATTTTTGGAACTTATAGATTTTAGTAAAGTTGTAGATCGCTATTTTAAGGAGATTAACAATTATGTTGGCGGAGTCGCTGAGACTGTTAATTATCCTATTTCTTTGTCTTTTGATATGAATTTTCCAGGGACAACTCTTACGCGTTTTAATCAAGGAGTTTCACCGATTGAGATGGGTTGCAACATGAATTTCGCTATGATAAATCCTTATGATCAAAGCTCTTTTGGGATCATAAAGAACAATAATAAAGGCAATGACAATATCAACTTCAACTTCAACATTAACAACATTGGGAACAACACCACCACCTCTATTGTCAACGCTCAAATGAGTACACTTAAAGATGACCAATGGTTTTTTAATATGATGAATCGATCAAATGATGCTGGAGTTGGTAGTAGCAGCCTGCCATTTTTTCGCGGTGAGTCCTCCTATGGTTTCGATAATAATTTGAGATAAAATTAGTCATTATTATACTTATTATCGTCCTATTTCTTGGTCGTCTCTTGCTACAAATGTTTCAGGCACAACTCATGCAAGTTTTAATCAAGGTATGCCGCCAATTCAAATGAGTTACAACATGAATTTTGCACCGACAAATTTTCATGATCAAGCTTCTATTGGGATCAGAAAAAGCAATAATGAAGTAAAGGAAGACAATAACAATATCAACTTCAACAATAACAACATTGGCAACAACAACAATAATGTTTTTAATGTCAATGCTCATGTGAGTACACTCGAAGATGATCGGTGGTTTATTGATATGATGAATCGATCAAATGATGCTGGAGTTGGTAGTAGCAACATGCCATTTTTTGGTGGTGGGTTCTCCTAAGATTTTGACAATATTTTGAGATAAAATTAGTTATTATTATACTTATTATCATCCTATTTTTTTGTCTCTTGCTACAAATGTTTTAGGGACAACTAGTGCAAGTTTTAATCAAGATATGCCACAAATTCAAATGAGTTACAACATGAATTTTGCACCGACAAATTTTCATGATCAAGGTTCTTTTGGGATCAGAAAGAACAATAATGAAGTAAAGGAAGACAATGAGAATATCAACTTCAACATTAACAACATTGGCAACAGCAACAACGACCACGACGACAACAACAACAATGTTTTTAATGTCAACGCTCATGTTAGTCCACTCGAAGATGATGAATGGTTTATTAATATGATGAATCAATTAAATGATTCTGGAGTTGGTAGTAGCAACATGCCATTTTTTGGTGGTGGGTTCTCCTAAGATTTTGACAATATTTTGAGATAAAATTAGTTATTATTATAGTTATTATCATCTTCATTGTTGTCATTAGTATTATTTTTTTACTTTGTAATATCATGCTTAATCCATGTTAAATACATGCTCATTTAAATGATTCTAAATTCTCACCTTTTGAAATTCTCATCCTATGATTACTAGAATACTAGATGACTAGTTTAGACTCTCGTGCAATAAATGCACGGTATATATAATTTTTTTTATAAATAAATTATAAAATAGTGATATTTCATTAATTGTCCATATTTCTCGTTATTGTATTTTGTTTTGTTGACAATTAATCAAAAAAATTGGGTAATGTGCTTAAATGTATTTTATACAATTTTTTTCTCCAAGGCCAGTAAATAGATTATACATCCGATGTAATACCACCAGTTGTATAGTTTATGAGCATTAAAATAAAATTTTTGAGTTTTGTTTTAAAAATTATGAGTTTTACTATTAAGTTTCTGAGTTCATTCACTTAAACATTAAGCTCAAAAAATTACATCAAAACTTAAAAACATTACATATAAATTTAGTTAAATTTGAGTTTTGACAGGAAAAATAATGAAAATATAACTTATAAACTTTAATTTGCTCAGAAAAAATACACATATGTTCAAAAATAAAGAAAGTTTGAGGTAATTAGCTCAGAAAAATACAAATATGCTCAAAAATAAATAAAGTTTGAGGTAGTACATCTGATGTATGTTCATTTTTTCCCAATTTTATAGTTTCTGAGCATTATACTAAAGTTTTTGAGTTTTGTTTTAAAATTTTTGAGTTTTACCATAAAGTTTCAGAGTCATTCATTTACACATTAAGCTCGAAAAATTACAATAAAACTCAAAAACATTACATATAAGCATAGTTAAATTTGAGTTTTTGACGGAAAAAAAAATAAAAATCTAACTTATAAACTTTAGTAAGTTCAGAAAAAATATACATATGCTCAAAAACAATGAAGTTTGAGGTAAAAAGCTCAGAAAAAAATACTCATATGCTTAAAAACAAATAAAGGATGAGGTAATACATCCGATGTAGTTCTTTTTTCTCCGAAAGTAATAATAGTGATTTACCGTGTTTTTTTATATGCAGTATGTATCAAGCCATATATATATATATATATATATATATATATATATATATATATATATATATAGGGTCGCGATCTGGTGAGAACCAACCAATGGGTGAGAACCGTGAGAACCACTTCTCAGCCATCAGATCTAACTAAGCAACGGAAGTCTGAGATTAACTCAACCATACTCCAAATCATCCGCACCCCCCAAACCTTCTAACCTATTTCATTTTCACAAAATCCCTTTCTCTCTCTTCGACTATCAAAACCCTCCACCATCACCCAAGCTTTTCGACATCAAATTCATTCACTTCCCTCAATCGTTGCATACCTGATGAACAAAGTCTTCGACAATTACATTTTCGACGATTATTCGATCAATGGATCCTGTTAATTCGAGGTAAAGTTTCGAAATTGATTATCAATTTTTGTGAAATTAGGGTTTCGTGAATTAGGGGTTACATTTTGATATCTTTGTAAAAATTTAATTCGTCGATTAAATTAGTTCTATTTAGGGTTTGTTATCGTGTTAGAATGCTGGTAAATTTAGGGTTTGATTATCATGTTAGAAAGTTTGTGATTAACTTTCGAAATTGATGATTTATGCTTGGGAAATTAGGGTTTCGTGAATTAGATTGAGGAAACTGAGAAATTAGGGTTAGGGAAATTGATAAATTACCTAAATTTGTTGAAATCGTGAAATTGGGGACGAAATTCCGTGAATTTGATAGTCTTTACAATCGTCAAAGTATTATTTATGTGCATTGAATTCCTGTTTAGGTGCATCAAAATTCGGGTTTCGTGAATTAGATTGGGGAAACTGAGAAATTAGGGTTGGAGAAATTGAGAAATTACATTAATTTCTTGTAATCATGAAATCGGGGACTCAATTTTATGAATTAGATCGTCTTTACAATCGTCAAAGTAGTAGCTATGTGCATCAAGTTCCTGTTTAGGTGCATCAAAATTATGGTTTTGTTATTCAGGTTGGCTTAATTGAAAAATTAGGGTTGTGAGAACTGAGAAATTACGTAAATTTGTCATGAAATCGGGGACTCAATTTTATGAATTAGATAGTCTTTACAATCGTCAAAGTAGTAGCTATGTGCATCAAGTTTTGTTTAGGTGCATCAAAATTAGGGTTTTATTTAATTTTATGATATGGTTGTGTTCTTTATTTAATGTTTGACGTTTGTTGTTGCAGCCATGAGCACTGTTCACATAATTCTTCAAATGCCATTACAAATGAAGCAGTAATTGTTGAAGTTAATGCATCTCAGTGTATATCATAAATATATGCACTTGCAGTTGAAGTTCATGAATTTGTGACTTTTGAATTTACACAAGGTACGATTCTCTTAAAGTTCCCGAACCCTCTGCACTTACACGGAAACAATTGCAAATTTTTTTAAAATGGGTGACAATGTAGACTATAGACTCGGAAAATTATTTCTTACTTCAATTTCATTCATCACATATGCAGGTAATGTAGTAGAAGAGGTATATGGAAAGGATGCAAAGGGTTCTTTAAGCAACCCTCCTCGTATTTTTGATTGTCCTATTGATCTTAAGCCAACAATTGGTATGGTATTCGATGATCTTGAACTTGGTATTAAGTTTTATGAAAACTATGCAAAAGAGTGTGGGTTTATGTCTAGATTAGGGTCACAAAAGGTTTCTAAGGGCGTCGTTACGCATAAAAGTTGTCTGTGTAATAAGGCTGGTGAATGTGAAGCAAAAGGGAAAAAACAACGTAGGCAACGGACTAGGATAGGATGCCCTGCTAAGATTAACTTTAAGCGGATTGATAAGGGTAAATACCAAATGTATGCTTTCGATTAAGGTCAAAATCATATGCCACAAACACCATTAACAATGATGCATATGACACAAATAAGAGAATTGAATATAGTTCACAAAAAATTAATAGTTGACAACTCAAAGCTTAACACAGGTCTAGTTAAGTCCATTAATTAGGATGTTGAAGGAGTATGTTAGAGGTTATAAGAATGTGGGTGCGTCATTGGAGGACTTTAAAATTTTTTTTAAGAGACATCAAAGCCTACTTATGTGAAGGCGATGCTCAAATGCTTATTGAGCATTTTATGAAATTAAATACATGTGTCCATCCTTTTACTTTGACTTTGACGTAGACTCCAAAGGTAGATTGTCACATATTTTATGGGCTGACCCTATTAGTATAAAAAATTATATGCTATTTGGGGACATGACATCCTTTGACACAACCTTTAGGAAAAATAAGTATAGGATAATATTTGGCCCTTTCACGGGGGTGGATCATCATAAGAGATGTGTGACCTTTGGTGTTGGGCTTATTATGAATGAAAGCAAAGAGTCATTTGCCTGGTTATTTAATTAGTTCGTAGAAGCCATGGGGGTCATCATCCAGTTTGTCTGATAACTGACGAAGATGCGGGGATAGAAGAAGGAATGAAATTAGCCTGGAAAGATAAGGTGCAGCAATGTGGCACATACCGAAAAAGCTTCCTGAGAAGGTAGAGCCTTCAATATGTAAAGAAACCGAGTTTCTGAAGGAGATCAAATCATGTGTTTGGAGTGAGGATGTGGAACCACTTGAATTTGAGAAAAGGTGGACGACAATAGTTGAATCTCATGGGTTATCTAAGAATGAATGGCTTAAGGAGAAATATGGCATTAGGCAGATGTGAGTTCTGGCATACTTTCGCGAACTATTTTTAGGAGGCTTGATAAGAACTACTTCAAGGTCCGAGTCAGAAAACCACTTTTTTAGCAATTTCACTAATCCTAATCTAACCCTAGTTGAGTTTTGGATGCGATTTGAGAGTGCAATGGATGCACGAAGATGGACCCAATCTAAACTCATTGCACAATAAAAAAAACTCTTTTCCCTTGTTATCGACCCCTCTTGCTCTAGAAAAACACGCAGCAGATATTTACATGCCCAAAATCTTTTACGAGTTTCAAGATGAATTAAAAGATGCTTGCTTTTCATGTGGGGTTGGGGATAAAAAAAAGATGAAAACTATGCAATTGACTACATAGACATCATGGATCAAGAAATAAACAAGACGTATATGGTTGGTTTTAAGATGGATGAAGTGGATCTGGTATGCACTTGCAAGAAGTTTGAAAGACATGGAATACTCTGTCGACATGTTATGCGTGTCCTTAAAGATCGGGGATTTAAGAAAGTTCCAAATGCATATCTGCTTAATAGGTGGAGCAAACTAGCAACCTACCAGCCTATCTTCAGTTCTGATGGGCAGTTGCTTGCTGACTGCAGAGCAATATGTACAGAAAAAAAAAATCAGTGAATTGTGGTCGAAATTGTTCACTTGTGTGTCATTATTTAAACAGAGTCCCGTGTATTGTGACGAGTTGCTGGACATTTTACGTGGGTTCAAGGAAAGGGTAATTGTAGGAACAAGTGTCGCTGATAATAGTGGTATTAGAAAGAAAAAGGACAAGAGTGCTGAAATCGGAGTGCTTTTAGGAACAAGTGTCCCTAGTGAAATTAAAGTGCTGCCTCCAAGACAATGCAAAAACAAAGGCTCGGGCAAAAAGACCGATCTCGCAAAGAGAAAAAGCTGGGGAAGTAAACAAGAAACCGCTAAGAAGTTGTAAGGCTGGTGGGGAGATGACAAACCATGACAGTAGGAATTGTGACCAAAGGACCACCGACAATTAGTAGAGTAAGTTTTCTCTTATTAGCGTGAATTTCTACTATTAGCGTATGTTTCCCCTCTAATTTTTATCCTTGCTGACATTTGGTTTCTTATCTATGAGGATTGAAGTGTGAGGCGAGGAATTGCTTGGACTTATGATGTGAAGAAGATCAGAAACCAGAAACTATAAACTAAGGTATTCGATTTCTGACTACTTGTTATCGTAATTTGAATGCTACCTTATTTGTTTTATCTGACTATTATAAACTGAGGAATTGCTTGGACTTGTGCATCAATGCAGTGGACTTAGGAGCATTTTTGAAGAATTATCATTTGAGTAGCATATTTGAAGCATTTGATAGTAGCATTATTGAAGTATTTCACGGTGTTTGGACTTTCGATATGACAAATTTTGGAGTTGTCCATTATGATTAATGTAAATTACTTCTTATGTTGCAAATAACACTTTTTTCCTGGATTTTAAGATTATAAAGTGAGTTCGCTGGTTTTTTTTTACTATCCTAGATTGTAGATTGCAAATTGATGACCTGAGCACGGAAGACCAAAATGTTAGCAAGTTTGCTAACATTTCAAGAATGTTTGTTTGGACAAGGCTTGATAATTTGAATTGACGACTTGAGCCCATTTCAATAATGTTTGTTTTGACTTGTGACGACATTAGCTAGTTCATAAAAAGGCATTGATGTGGACTTATTTCAATTTGGGCCCTTCCTATCAACAGTAGTCTTGCAAACAATCAGTCTTTTACAAAAGACAACTTGGACCGAATATTCCATATTTCATGCACGTAGAAGGCTGTTTCATAAACATACAACGCCTTTTCATGCACGTATAAGGCAAATATTAAGGAACTTGAGAATTGAGATTTAGAATTGTTGTATAACTATATTGGGATTAGATAATATTTTTATCTTAAAAATATGAAATGATATTTTTATTTTAATAACCTAATGTTTTAAATTAATAACTTATTATATATTTAAATATGTTAGTTTTATATATAAAATCGAAAACTTAATATATTAATATTTTTGCTTGGGCTTTTCTCCTATTGGGCCAACGGTTCTATCAGAGAGTTGCTGCTTAATTATATCTTTTTTCGACTAAGAAATAGTCGAAAAAAATATATAATTTAATATTTGTAATGATTAATTTAGCAATTTAATTGTTTTGAAAACATGGAACCGAATATACCATATTTCATGCATATACGAGGGCGTTTCTTACACATATAACGCCTTTTCGTGCACATATTACACCTTTTCATGCATATATAAGGCAAGTATTAAGGAACTTGAGAAATGTGATTCCGATATTTGGGAAAACGCTTAAAAGTGATTAATTGAAGTAATTTGGGCTTATTTCAATTTGGGTTTCCTAAAAGCTAAGCTTCTCAAATATTGAATAACCTCAAGGTCCGAGTTTAAATCCCCGTCTTTTTTATATTGTGCTAGCCTCAATTGAATTCTCATCATTTTCATGCATGTACAAGGCTATTTCATGCACATATGACGTTTTTTCGTTGCTAAAATTCTCAAATATTGGATTGTCATTTAGCCAGTCCATTCAAGTCATTTCTTTTCGAGTGCAATCGGCCAGACAACTAGTTTACCTTACCTACAAAGAAGAATTCAATATAGCCTCCCAACAATTAGTGTATTTATAAAAATGACCTCATGACATGTTTTTTCCACAAATATGTGTACCGTACTCAAATCAACGAATTAAATCAAAAGAATGGGGAAACAATGCAAGGTTCAGTGGTTGGAATGTAGGATTAGCTTCTCTACCACTCCCTTTGCTAATCACACAACTCCCTTTGCTAATCAAATCAAAACAACACCTAGTTGTAAACCTACAAAAAAAAGGGGTTTAACATATTGTTACGTAAAAGTCACTCCTAGATAGAAAATAATGGAAACAAAATTAAAATTAAGCATTCGAAAGTTCTTGATATTATTACCTTTCTCTTATTTTGCTCCCATTTGATAAGTTTTCCAATCATACTCTCACCATATTCATCCAAATTCTGGATATAAATTTGACGACAATATTGAAAGTGTTGAAATAAAATAAACAGAATAATGTTTAACTAATATAACTTAGTTTAGATGCCTTTACCTCGTACAAAGTCTTATCAATCCATTTTGTTTGAAAATGCAAGTTTTCCAGCCATTTCAGCAAATACACTCCGCAAGCATACCTTATAAACACAATTAAATTTGGTAAACATTCC
>VHZZ01004785.1:2945-13805 GCA_009801015.1 Silene noctiflora | reverse complement strand
AGTAACTGGAGTCTAGCGGTAAAATATATATCGCGATATCGTGAAACCCAAATCATTTCATTTCTTTTCTCCTAAACCTAGATGTCGTCGTCTCTCTATTCCTTCACCTAAGTTCACTCTTTTGGAAGCCTAAGGGAGTTGAGTAACCATGGGGATGGGAGCATGTGTCGGGTAGCGGTCTTGCCGCCAGAATAAATTATATAGGTATGTTGTCATCATCATCATCGTCTCCCATAGTTTGGTTATGGTTGTAATGGTAGTAATAGACTGTCGTACTGTTTGTAATAGGTGGTTATGGTAGTTGCTTGTCGCCTTGCGGTTATATGCGGTGTTGCTGCGGATTGCTAAAGGTAGGGTTTCCCTACTCAGTTATTGTTTACATGTTTGTAAGGTGGTTGATGGTTGATTGATATATATTAATGTTGATCTTGCTGGTAATGATATTCGTTGTTGAGTAATGTGGTTGGATGTGTTGTCTGTGGTTTGCGAGGCGCTCCCTCGGCTGAGTGGAGTCACTTGCGGGAGTGACTTCACACCCTTGATTCGCCCTCTATGGAACCCGCCACAGAAGGGGATGTGCACATTAAGGAACTTGGGTTTTCGCTCGTAAGAGATGAGCGGGGATTTGTTGGGTACGGCCGCGGTCCCTCACTGGCGGCGTGGAATATCCGTTGCGTGGGGTATTCTGGCAGGGCTACACATTTTAGTGTGTAGTCAGAGGTGTGGAGTTGTGACGGTGTGGGTGTATGTTTATTATACTTGTTCTTGGTGTGATTGTACAGTTATTGATCGTGTGTGGTGTTCTCTGTGTTTCCTTTTTATGTTGTGTCTGTTGTGATCCATTATGGTGAGCAGTCAGTCTTGGCAGGATGCTTCTGGATCTTAGCTGGGTTCTTTGGAGGGACGAGTTYAMCACGAGTCACGACAGAGATARCTTTACATAGTTGGTTGTGTCCTGAGATGTATCTTTTCCTTTTTGGTTTAACGACTTGTAATAACTTAAAATGTTCTTTTATTGACGTTTTATTATTACTTTACCTCGGGTAACCGAGATGGTAACGCCCTTATCTGTTGGGGAAGGTCTTGTTAAGGCTTTGTGGTAGATGGGGGGTGTTACAGTTAATGATGCGATTATGAGCCGCGTAAATGCATTTTGTGGAATCTTTGAGGGATCCAAAGTTTGCATTTCCACATGAATTACTTGGACCTACTTTTGGGCTTCCTTTGTCAATTGTTTACATTTGTGGATGATCTTGTATTTGGGCCATTTGTTTCCACATTTCTCCATCAACCCACTTCATTTTGCTTGCATGATTCATCTTGGTTTCCTTTTTAGCCTCGTGATCTTGATTCTTGCTTATTTGACGGAGAATAGCTACTAGAAGCTGCATTTCCTACAAAACACGTTAAGTACGAGCAAAAGAATTAGAACACGAGATTAGCTCAAATAAACACTAATAAAAGCGCAAATATCAAGTAAAACCGAGCTAATATGAGGGGTAAAATCCGATATAAAATTTACTTATCACTCACGAGGCTAAGTGGAAGCTAAGATGGATCATGCAAGCAAAACAATGTGGATTGATGATGAAATGTGGAAGTAATGGCCCAAATGCAAAGTCAACAAATCATCATATGGCAAATGTAAACAAATGAGAAATGAATCCCAAAGGAATGAAATACAAAAGATTAGTGGAATGCAAGCTTAGGATTCCACAAAGATTCCACATATGAGCAATAAGTCGGACAATTAAAGGGTACTTAAGACGCAACTTAGGATTCCCCGAGCATTTAATCAACAATTAAAGGCTTTGGACCAGAATTCATGCATCCCCGACCGGGGTGGCTTGTCCCCGATCGGGGTTACCCTCCCCTAGCTATTTACATTTCACCCTATGATTACTATATAAAGGGTGCTATGATCCGACTTCTAGGCATCCATCATAATCTTATTCTATCACTTTTACATCTTTACAGTCATTCTTATTAGCTTAATGTTTCTCTTAGTTTACTCTTAGTTTCAGAAATTAGTTTACATTTTTCAATCACAATACAATCTTTTAGTTTCATTTGCAATTTCAATACAAGTTACTTTGGTTTACATTTGTTCTTCATTATCAAGTTGGAATCTCTTTTCGGTAATCCTTCCATTCTAGTTTTTACATTGTTATTTCATTTGCTAGTTTAAGTTGTTATCATATATGCATTTGTTAATTAGTAAATTGTTAACTACATTTCTCTTACAATAATCTCATGTTATTGTCAAGTCATTTACATTTTAGTATTTACATTTACATTTCCATTACATTTTCATTTAGCATTTCATTATTAGTTACTCATTTGGTTTCTGTTAATTAGTTTAGTTTATATTTACTTTTCCTATTTCATTTCTAGTTATTATATCTTCATTATTGTGTCTATGCTTAATTCATCATTTTTTGTTATTGTCATTTGCATCATGATTGAGTAGTTTTATTTTGTCTAGGGATTAGGGGAGCCATGCATTAGTTATTATTCATGATGTTAGATTAGAACGTTATAACTTTACATAATTGTTTCTACACATGCTTGTTTTGTAATTGTTAATCTCAGTTTATTGATTACAAACTTTGGTTAAATGTATTAATGCATTCTATAAGTCGAGAGGCACAGATTTGTATTAGACTAAATATGTTGTAGTAGACGGATTTAGCCATAGCGAGAGTTCGTTAGAACCCGATCTAAAGTCGACAATAATATCGACAGGCGGTTGTCCATAGACCTAGACATTTATGTTTGTTATGCATTTCTAATATAACATGAATCATTTTACTATGCATGTGTGACCCGACATCCCTGTCATTTTTATTTACATCGCTTTTTATTTACATTGCATTTCACCAACCAAAACGAAAAATATAACCTGATCTTGATAAAGACCTAACCATAGCAATTCTTAACACAAATCCCGTTTCTCCGTGGTTCGACCCCTACCTTACTACATTAATTTGTTGCCAAGTCTAGGGAAATTATCTTTGCTAGGTGTGTGACCGCCTTGTCACATCTCTGGATGATTTTTGTGCCTAAAACGCCTTTATATCTCAAATAGAACCGGTCAATGTAACCGTTGCTTTGACGGATGCCGATTGGTTATGGCAATGCAAGATGAACTCAATCAATTCAAGAGGAATGAGGTATGGAACTTGGTCCCTAGACCACCTAATCATACCGTGATTGGTACTAGGTGGGTCTTTGGAAACAAGCTTGACGATTCCGGTGAAATTGTAAGGAATAAAGCTAGACTAATGGTGCAATGTAACAATCAACAAGAAGGAATCGATTACGATGATACATATGCAGCGGTAGCTAGGCTTGAGGCCATACGATTAATAATTGCTTTTGCGGCTCACAAAGGCATCAAACTTTTCCAAATGGATGTCAAAACCGTTTTTTTAAATGGATAATTGGAAGAGGATATCTTTGTGGAGCAACCTCCGGGCTTTTTAGACAATGATTTTTCTAAAATCTCTCTATGGTTTAAAACAAGCACCAAGATGTTGGTATGATATATTGTTTAAATTTTTCATTGAAAATGGTTTTGGAAGAGGTTCCATAGACAAGACATTGTTTTTAAAGCAAGAATGAGGAGAATTGTTGGTTGTAAAAGTATATGTCGACGACATTATATTTGGTGCAACAAACGAACTCCTTTACACTTATTTTTCAGAACTAATGAAATCGGAGTTTGAAATGAGCATGATAGGTGAGCTAGGGTTCTTTCTTGGGCTCCAAATCAAGCAATCTAAGGATAGAATCATGATCCATCAACAAAAGTACATTAAAGAAATGCTCAAAAAGCGGGTGACTAAAGGCAATTCCTTCACTACACCTATGATATCCACGTCCAAATTGGACAATGATAAGAACGGTAAGAGTATTAGTGAAAATATATATCGAGGTATTATTGGATCGCTCTTATGTTTAACCGCTAGTCATCCTGACCTTATTTTTAGTGTTTGTTTATTTGCAAGAATTCAATCAAATCCGAAAGAATCTCACTTTAAAGCGGTTAAACGTATTCTTCAATATTTGATTGGAACACAAGATCTTTACTTATGGTATCCCTTATTTTGTCCCTTTGATCTTATAGGATACTCCGATGCGGACTATGCGGGGTATACGGTTGATCGAAAGAGCACATCCGGAATCAAAACGTTTTTGGGTGCATGTCTTATCTCGTGGGGCTCAAAGAAACAAAATACGGTTGCTCTTTCATCGGCCGAAAGTGAATATGTTAGTGCCGCACATTGTTGCTAACAACTTCTATGGGTAAGACAACAACTTATCGATTTTCCTATTATTTATGACTCTGTTCCCATCGTGTGTGATAATACGAGTGCAATAAATATATAAAAAAAAAACGATTTAATATTCTAAGCCTAAACATATTGAGATTTGTCACCATTTTATTTGTGATCACGTAGAAAAAGGGAATATTAAACTTATTTTTTGCAAAACCGAAGATCAAATTACCGATATATTAACTAAACCACTTGCTAGAGAACAATATGAAAAACTTAGGTTAGAAATTGGCTTAATTAGTTTCTCGTAATTTTTATGTGAGTCGAACTAATTCTTCGTATGATTGACTAACATGGGTTTGCTATTTTTTATTCAAGTTTATTAATTCAATGTCATGTCCGTAACCGATAAACTGTATTAGTACTTAATAATCACTCAAGCGCATGACTAATAATGTGTTTAAGTGCTCACCTAACCTATTAAATATGAACACCTAACCTATTAAATGTAAACACCCAACATCTCACCTAACCAATTCATTCACTCGAAACCCTACATTCACTACCCTTTCACTGTCGTTTACCCTTCACCAAACTCTTCATCTTCTCTTAACCCACTATATGACTAGATATACCATTTTACCATGGTAAAAACGTCACTCAACACAAAACTTCCCACAAAATCAATCGACATGTCTCAACAATCGTCATCTCCTACTATCCCATCCAAATCACACTCCAATGAAATCTCTGAAAAACCCAGAGGATCACATGCCTTCCCCATAACCTCATCTCAAGACACTTACAATCCAATTGAACTCCTAGCATCAACAACTCAACTAATCGTAACTGACCCAACGCCAACTCCGTCCATGTGTAGGAAGAGAACCAGATCTGGGTTGCAAAATGCGACCTCTACCTCAAGTTCATCATCTGATCCTATGCGCATCAATAATGGGGAAGATGTTGAGAAAGATCCCCTCGATCAACCCCTGTACTTAGATGATGAGGTAACTCAAGACTTGGATGGATCCAAGAAACCCTCCTCTAAAAAGGGAAAAGACGCATCTTCCTTGTCTAATATTGTGGAACAGGAGGAGGAGTTTGACTATGAAGAGGAAGAAGGTGATGAGAAAGGGGATCCTGAAAATGAAGGCAAAAAGCCTTCGCCTAAATATGCAAAAGAACACTTAGAGGAACCGTCTCATGAAGAGGAGGCCAAATCCATTGTAAATGAAGAGAAATTGATTAAAAAAGAACCCCCGGTGCAATTAAGAAAGGAGAATATCTCTTAGTTAAATATCCGAACTCTTTAGCCGAAAAATGGGATCATACACTCGTTAAATAAAAAATTGAGGCAAGCACTCTTCCTCTGACAATCAACAAGCAATGTGAGAGATTTATTTTCAAGTAGGCCATTCACACCCCACGGGTGTTCTCCTCATCTTGGATCTCCTCTGATTCTACGTTTTATGGGTTTAAGGAAGCGATTATGGCTCAAGGATGGGAAAGTCTTATTCAGATAGAATAACCGGTCTTCGCCAGTGAGGTTATCAAATTTTTGCAACGGTTCACATGAATGCGAGCCTGAAATCTCTGAGCGCCAATGTCAATGGTAAGACATTCACCCTAACCCTTGTTTAATTTTCCAAACATCTAAATATTGACCACGAGGGATATGATCTTACCCCTGCCAAAAACACTTGGCCTGTTTTGGAATATACTTCTCCATTGGATATTGCAAAAGCCATGAACCCATCATTCCCTTCCTGCCAAGCCACTGACCCAGCCGAACTCCCTGCCCTAGCCAAATTGTTATTTAACCTTCTCAGTCGTACTATCTATCTTTCGAATGATCGTGCCAAATTATCCGCTGCTCAACAGTATTTGGTCTACCTTCATGTTTCCCACCGCAAAAATAATCTCCTCAACCCTATGTTTAAACAATTTACAATGATAGAGGTTAAACTTCAAGATCCCCAATACACCAAACAAATTCTCCTAACTTATGGGATGTGGATTTCTGTGACGCTTCAATCAAAAGGGTTATTGGTCGAGGAGAGTGTGGGCTACCAGGGTATGTTTGACAGAATGTCCACGGGAAATCGGGGTAAAATGATGCTGAAAACACACAAGGGGAGGTTGCTGACCATAAAAAAGGCCAGGGGTAAGCCTGTGGAAAAGGGGTCCGCTAGTAAAGGGATGGTTGATATTGGTAATGCTGATTATTCTAAGGTACTTGCTGCTTTGGCTACTCTTAAAGAGGATGCGTCTTGCGTTAAGGACGACGTAGCTTATCTCAAGGAAGTTTCAGCTGACATGGAGTTTGTCAAGAACACTGTTGACTCACTCAGAGGAAACGTGGATGTTATGTCCAACCTGCTCCGGGAACAGACCATGAAGAAGATGCTGATTCCTCGGATGAGGATGATGATAATGACTTGGATGGAATCCAAGACTCTATTCCCTAAATCTATCCCTTCCCTAAAATAAACACTGCTTATCTTTTGTTTCACACCCCTTGCCAAGATTCACATTTACATTGGTGGTGTACTTTTAAACGATGTTTAGTCTTGACGAACTATGTTTGAACCTATGTTTAAACTCTGTGTAAGTTGACCTTGTTATTTTGTTACAACATTGGGTGTCTTTTCTGTGACGTGTCTTGTATACTTACTCTATACCCGAGGATAGCCTCTTACCTGTTTGATGATGTCAAGAGGGGGAAAAAGGGATAATTCATGTTTCTTACTTGTTTTTGATTAATTCATGTTTCTTACTTGTTTTTGATTAATCATTTGCTTTGTGGTAGAATAAGCATGTTAGTAATCTTGATCTAAGTCTTGTTAGCTTCTTAAGTTTACATTGCTCTTGTTTTGATCCTCATGAATATCTGAATATCTTGGACTGACAAACTAATAAGGGGGAACTCAAAAGGGGAACATTAATTTTTGGGCTTGTCATCATCAAAAGGGGAATTTGTTAGGACCTATTTGTTGATGATGACATGGCTACTTTAATTGTGCTTCTAAGTGTGGCATTTCAGGATTAATGCGACCTCCTTAAGAAAAGATTAAAAGTCTAGAAGTGTTGACAAAGGTTGCCCAAGACTTTTGTTGTAATTGTGTCACTAATGTAAGGGTAAGGGAATATGGTACTAAGCAACGGTCACAACAACGGTTTCCTTGTCTGTGTAACAGTAAGCAAGACTGTTGCTCAAAGTCTGAGTCACTTGAAGAAATAAAGGGTATCGGTTTCAAAACACTTGGAACTTTTAAATGTTAACTTCTTTTTTAGAAGTTTACCTTTCTGAAGATTTTAAAAATAATGAAATATTTTTATGAAGAAAAGAATATGCCAATAGCATATTTTAAAAAAGGTATTTCTCAAAATGGCAATTCACTTTTAGCATGACTTTTGGAAAGGAAAACTTGTTGCTTTCCAAAAGTATTCATTCAAAAGTGTCTTCTCTTTATTGTAACTTGTCTTGCATCTGGAATTCAAGACCTTTTAAGATGATCCAAAAGCCTCTTTTCTTCTTTTACCTTTTGGAAAGTTGCCCTTTTAGGTGAAAGCTTTGGAAGGTCAAAAAGACTTATCTTGTAACAAATGGTTTGACCTTCAAAACCCTAGTTTTCTCTCTATAAAAGGAGCACTCCTCCTCTTCATTTACTTAAGACTTTTTCTGAGAATTTAATCTGAATTTGAAAATTATTTCAAAGAGTTTTGAGTTTTTCATATGTTTGCAAAATCTTTCTAAGTCTTCAGGTGATAACTGTCTACACTACCGCTGCTTTGATTACTATAATTTCTTACCTAGAATCGTTTGATCTTATAAATTGTCCTCCTCAATTCTTCTTAGAATAAGATAGAGGGAAACTTGATCTGGTAAACATTCAAAGTTAGAGAGTCGAGTTCTTAGACGTAGTAGTCCTTGAACTGTTGTCGTAACCGGAGTAGGTTGTTGGTCCTTTTTATTGTAAGGGTTTTAAGTAGTCGGAGTAGATCACTTAAATAAAGCAATAAAAAGAAAATTGGACGTAGGCTCTTAGAATGTTGGCCGAACCAATTCAAAAATCACCTTGTTGATCTCTCGCTATTTTATTTCCGCTGCAACTCTTATTTACTTGTGTTTCTTTTGTTTTCTTATAACAGTATTTGTAACACCCCCATTTATTCAAGAGATTTTAGCAAGACATTCCCAAATAAATAGGACTGTTACCATCTCGGTTTCCCGAGGAAGTGAATAACAAAGATAAACAAACCAAAGTACTTTAATTAAAATACCGTTAAATGACTTGTTACAAATTACAACCAACTTCAACTAATTATATTACATCTGCAACAGAAAGATAAACTGAACAACTAAAAAGAAGTGATTGACCAACTAAGTGTTCTAGACTTCTCGGTTCCATTATATAGCCTCACGCCATCCAGTTTCCTGCTAAGTCAACTCAAAACTTGTCAATTAATCTGCTCCCCAATAATTGGTTCATCACAGGTGTTCAACGAATACACGGTTGAGTAGGATATAATTAAACAACAACACAGTAATAAATGCACACACATTAATGAGACAATGCAACCGATGCACCTCCGCATCCGACTCCACCACACATCTCCAAAACTCCTCATGATCACATCCCGAAACATCCACCTCGCCATTCCCTAGGCCAAGGTTAAATCAACCGTCGTTGAGATCCAGGACAAAGCCTGAGGATACCAGAGACAAGTCTGAAGACAAGCCTAAGCCTAAAAACCAGGATAACACCTGAGGTACTCCAGAGACAAGCCTACTAAAAGTAGCGCCAGCCTGGGCCTTTATCATCATCACCAACATCCGACACAATATGAATGCATGCCATACCAATAACCAAAATAATATAAACTCATGCCAGTAATCACAATATAACAATCTCATGCCAATATCAATAACCAACTGAATCACAACCACACATGCATGTATAAACATGCCAAACAAACACCGTACATATTAATATCATAGTTTAGTAGATATATCCTGCCTTGCAGCTAGCAAATTTCGAAAGCAATCCAACACAGTTATCAGAAATAGTTCTCCTCAAAACCGTCACCTATAAACAATAATATTACTATTATTTTATTATTCGCATTTTTATTTAAATCATTATCCGTCATAAAAATCTTAAAATCCCGCGTCGTTACAAAATATCCCGACTTCAACGATATTAATAAAATACTTTATTAATAATTATTCTTTAATATAAAATTACGAGCTAACTTATTATGAAGAATCGATATTAAAAACCGTCCAAGCACTAACTATTAATTATTAGCAAATAATTAAAGAGCTATTTATATAATTTATAACTACTAATTAAATAAAGTTTATTTAATATTTACGTATTATGAATTATAGAAAATACGACTCACATTATTATAATTGCGAACTTATGAAAATATATAAATTACGAATTAACGAACTAAACACAAATCAAACCAACAACTAACACTAACTAACCCAGCCCAACTATACAAAACTCTTCAGCCTAAACCACACGATCATAACAAAAACAACACTCCTCCTCACTCAGCCCAACTGAGATGGCCCAACAACAATCCTAAACCCACAACCCGACACCCTATTCAAACTACCCGAATACCCATACCCAAAACCCAACTCAACAACACAAACACTACCACCCTTAGACACACACCCAGCCCCAACAACCTCCAGCTACCGCCTTATCTGACACCTATCACGGCCCTGCTCACCACCGCCTTCACCCTCACACTGCCTCCGTCACCATCATCACTCTACCTCACCATAACCCTCACCAGACCGTCCACAATTACCACCCAAAAACCCATCTGCACTACCCATTCGTCTTCCCCTGTTTTCTATCTTTCCGGCCACCGTCTCCACCAACCACCACCAAAGACCACCACCAACCACTCCCCCTGGTCGACCCAACCACCCAAGCCTAACCCACCGAGTCTTTGTCAAGTCAGGTCTCCAACACGGGTTTGAAACACGGGTTTTATACTCGTCTGCAACTCCTCTGTTCTGCCATCGTGGTGGCGTAATTTGCCACCACCACTGGACCACGGTGGTCGACTCTAACCCAGGACCACCTACCACCAACCCCAGGTCCTATACACGACAAACGGTGGGTCAAAACCCGTCTTAAACTCCCCTGCAAACCCGTGTCAGTCACTGTGTAAACCCAAAACCACCGCCACCACCGCTCCTAACGCCGGCCAGAGATGAGTCATGGTGGTCTTATGCGAACCCTACTTAGCCTAGGTCTTGGTCAGGTCCATCGTGGTGGTCCTAAGGCCTGTTTTGGTCGAGTTAAAATGTTATGCGAAATAACGAAATAAAAACGATTAAAGCGATATATAAATCATACCTTGAATAATTCCGTCACAAGAATTTAGCTTTTCTCCGTTAACTCTCTCTTACAATATTTCAGAATTATGGTTTGTGAATGGTAGGTATGAAGCATGCCATAGGGATTATAAGAATATTCAAAATACATTCAACAAGTTCAACGAATCGTTGATTCTTATGTCTCGTTCATGACTACATTCAAACCTC
>VHZZ01004784.1:36799-57587 GCA_009801015.1 Silene noctiflora | reverse complement strand
GTGCAAAAAGTAAATGTAAACAATTCAATGGAAGGGATAAAGTAGTAAATAATACGAAATTTATAATCTAATGAAAGCATTTTTCGCAACGAATCCAAATATCTAAATTTCTAATTGTTTTGCATTATACTTTTTTGTTAGATTGATAATCAAAAAATTCTTTTATGTAAAATATAGCTTTTATATTAAAAATATTACATAGTATCTTTGTCATAATTTTGAAATTTTTTATAATATATAATTTCCTAAAAAAAAATGATGATAATAAACGCTCTAATATCGCTCAAGAAAACTCTTTTTAATATATATAGATAGATATAAATTTTCAAACAAAGTTTGTCAAATCAAGAAGTACCAATTGTTATTGCTCTAATCCTCTGTACTAAAAAAAAAAGAACAGCATCCCTCACCTATGCCCTCCTATTAACCACCAATCAGCCCCACCTTCAGGCGCCGACTAACCCCTACCGCCGGTCACGACCCACCTACCTCCTCTCAAAGTGCCGCCCACTTCCCATCCCACCAATCCCTACTGCCCACGTGCCTCCTCCCTTTGTGCCGCCCACCCCGCCGCCGTCTGCCGCCCCTCCCACCACGTCGTCTCTTAATCCCAACAACCAACACAAACGCTAATCAAAAACCCAAATCTCAAATAAAACAATTGAATACTTACAAAATTAAAAAGAAAAATATATGACGTAATTCTCGCTTAACCGCAGCGTGTACACCAACAATGAACTGATGAAGAACCTCTAAAATCACAAACACTATAATCTTTGAATTCAGGTTATTTTTTTGTTTCTCAAAGTTCTTAACTTTATTATTTGATTGTTTAGCACAGTAATTGTTATTTTTTTTAATTGTAGAGCGAAAGACATTCATGTTTCTCTTATTTCATTCTTATATGTTGATTAATTTCTAGGACAATGATAAAGTTTAATCCTTTTTGTAGTTATAATTACTGGGTTCTTCTTAATTTAGCCTCTTAATTAGCATTACGAATTTGACATTCATTTCTTGCTTATTTTCTGGGTTGCTGTTGTATAAAAGATAGACCCTTTTCGAGGAATTAAGGGTTTAGAGTTAGATTATTGTATTCCTTGGGTTAATTTTTCCAAAACTTTGAAGATTTTATGTTAGCTGTTAGCACTAATTAAATTTCTAAGGTATACAGTTATTTGCTGAGCTTTCTGCAAATTCGACGAAGTTCTGTCGTTTATTATAATCAAATTTGTTGGATTTTTCATATTATAGTGTCTTGAGTTGTATATGAATTAATGAAGTATACGTTCGCCAGTTCACTCAATTAGCTTATTCGACTTTTTTTGCGTGGAGGAAAAGGTTAGATGACTAATTGAGTGAATTGGAGGGTGTAATTCTATCATGTTAATTGGAGTATGGTAAATTCTGAGTGTCTGTGTCATTATGTTGGAATTATTGAATGATTCAGTTAATAACTTAGTGAGATGTTTACTGCAGTGTATTGATCACACTGGTGTTGTTAGTATCGGATTCTTTCTGCTGGGTATTGGTTGATTTTCATCTGAATGGAGAGTGGCGACGGGATGGAGAATGACAACCCTTTCGAGGAGGGTTGGCATCCTACTGACCTGTCTCTTGTTGGTAGTGAAGATGCAGATGAGGGTGAAGGAGAGGAGGAGGAAGAGGACGATGATGAGGAAGATGGAGATAGTGGTGAGGAAAATGAAGGGGAGGAAGGAGAGAATGAAATGGAGGGTGGGGAAGACAGGTCCATAGTGATATTTAAAGGAGGGATGGACCCTTTGGATTTTTTTGAGGGTAATGCTGTTGGGGGTCAACTTTACGAACAGTTTGAACGGATAGAATATGAAGCCTTGGCGGAGAAGAAACGAAAGTCCATGGAGTTTGATGATCAAGGGTATTATTTCACTCTTAATCCGCCCTGCTTTTTTCGCGCATATCTTTCTGATCATGTGTTTAACGTTTATGTATGTTCTATGTGAAAAATAATACTCCTGCAGAATTTTTTGGGAGGTATGGCATGATTTTTTAGCATAAAAATAAAATATTAATATATGATTTAAACTTATTTGACTGGAAGGCATGTTGGTGTGTCTGCATGCCGGTACTAATTTATACAAGTCGTCTTTCTTTTCCTTGTTAATTTTTATGTAATTATGCAAATCCAAAGGGCTGTAGCTAAAGTTGTTGACTTCAATTATTTTCAGATACATGTTGAAGCTTAGGCATATGGTTATGCAACAGCATGCATCTTTTCATTTGACATTGTCCTACTTTTATTGGTTGTTTAATTCTGTGTTTGTTCACTAAAATAAATCTTCATCATTATATACAGAATAGGACTCTTGCTTTCATGATACATTTACTAAATTTGTGGAGCTTGGATATTTTTTTGGCTCTTGCATCTGTTGGATATATTACTGTGATAGATATCCTGATTGGCTAATTGGCAGATACGGGTTGGTTAAGAAGCCCCGGCAAGCTATTGGAGCAACACTAGAGGAAGTAGCAGAAGTTATGAGTCTTGGTTGCCGTAAAGGACGAAAGAAGGTACTCCCTCCACATCTTATTGTTCTTCCCACATTCCATTTTGGTCCACATCTTTTTGTTCCTCCCATTCGAGAACTTTCCTTATTTGGCAAATATTAAAGGACTAAAACACTAATTTACTCCTATGCTAGACATATTAGCAACTCCATGTACTGAGATACTCCGTAGCATTCTAATGTTGACAATGATCAACCCCCAAATCTTCAACACCCCTACTCCAGCCTCGAAGCTCACTTACCTCCACCTTTACATCCACCACAACCTTTACTCACTCACTTGCCACTTACTACCCCTCAGGCCCTCACACACACACACACACACCACCTGCCACAATAATCTACTACCCCCGAACCGCCAACGCTTCATTGGCGAAACCCCAACACACTGTCACCGGCGTCACCATGCACCCAACCCCTAGAAAACGCTCCATGAATGGCGGTGGCGTGGACTTGCATACCATCGAGATTGATGGCATCTTGCATATGCTTGAGACTGATGGCATTGAGGATTCCAAGATTCAAAAAATGTCATTTCTATTCGGACCTCAAACTCAGATATACAAAAATAGACTTGTAGTTTCTGAAAACTATTATCACCACGGTATTCATCTGCCTGAGATGATTTAGATGATGGTTGTCGTTTACATTGACATGGTCGTCGTTGCTACGACGGAGTTGCTACTTGCTAGTGTGGTGGTGGGGGATAAGAGTTTAGTGGTGGTGTGATCAGTCGAGTTTTGGGTGGTCAGGCGACTTCAGTAATATGTGGAGGGAGTATTATTCTAAATAATACCTATTTTCTTAAGAGCCGTGTATAAAACGTATGGGAGGAACAATATTCTGTAATACAAAACGCTTTAGAGAGTATATATCACCAATAAGGCAATAGGAGCCAAACAATGTGAAAACTAAAATGTTGTTCACTCTACAACTGAAAAAAATAAATGTGTACTTGATTCACAACTTTATTAAGTTTGAATGAGTACTCAATATATTGATTTTTTTCAATTGTAGAGTGAACAACCGTCTGGAAAGTTCACTTTTTTTGGCTGTGAATTAGTATCATTGAAATTGTAAAGTGTTAGCTGTGCTCTTGTCTATTACTTTATGTCTGTGAACTGAATGACATGCTCACTATTTACATTAAGTTTGTCGGAGGTTACTATTTCAAGCTTCTGTTTGGGCTTAAAGTGATAGGTGCTCTTAAAGGTATTCAAGTATCCTATCTTTATTAGTTTTTGACCCTCATGCTATTGTTTTCATGGAGCTTTATGTATTCCTTGCCTCTCTTCACCGCTTCTTTCATTGGAATTTTTATTTAGGTAAAGAATTAAAATAAAAGTTTACTAGAAAAGTCTCTGACCGCTATAGGTTGTGGTTGTAGTTTGCTGTTTGTGCCTGATCATGGTACCCTTATGGTTTAAGACATTAAGTAATGATAAGTCGCTGATTTAGAATGTCATGCCACTCTTCTGGCTCATTTATAATAAAGTTTTCGAGTTTTGTTGTAAAGTCTATGAGTTTTAATAAAGTTTCTGAGTTGCTTCATTTAAATATTTAGCTCAAAAACTTACATTGTAACTCCATAATAATACATATAAGCTCAATTAAATTTGAGTATTGACGTCAAAAAATTAAAACATAACTTAGAAACAGTAAAATGCTCAAGAAAACTACACAAAAGCTCTGTTGGATGGTTGTACAATGCTATTGTACATCTGGAGGTATAATCCTTTTTCCCTTAGTTTCCAAGTAAAATACTAAAATATGATGAGTTAGAACAGATTTGTCTGCAAGGCTGTAATTAATAAGTATTTAGCAATGCATACTCTGTGATGTCCGTTGTGGCAGACTAATATGTTATCTGTTATTTCTTCAGGACAGGAAGAGAGGGAGGCGTAAAGGATCACGAAATAACCTTAGCCCTGAAATTACAAGGAAGCTTGGCGATGCCAATCTTCACTATGCAGATGGCCACTATGAAGCTGTATGTCTCACTTAATTCATACTCTCTAGTCTCTTTTCTATTTCCCGTTTGGGCTCAGTCAATATTTCTTCCTTATTTCCTCATTTAGACATACAGGAATTGACAAATATACCCTCACTCATTATCTGTAAAGACTTAGCCTCACCCCCTCTTTCTCACCTCAACCACCCACTACCTCATCCATCACCACCATTGACACTCTTTTTCCTTCACTACTGACACTGACCACCGCTTCGTTGACCGACCACTGTCAATAATTAAATCCTCCACAACACCACCCCACAACCGCCGAAAGTCACGCATCCACCTCAGCTCCTACCACCACACCATCCTTGCCCCACCATCGTGCACCAGCCACACATCCCACCTCCTACCACTACACTTCTTACAACCACATTTCTCGCATTACCACCGTGTACATCTCACCTAGATCTTAGAGGTAGACGACGATGTTCCTGACCACACCACCACGACAATGACAATGGAGGATTCTGACCTCGCACCATCACTTCCCTTTCACATCGCAATATTCGGATAACAATGGTTAGTGTTGGGTGATAATTAGGTTTCCAGTGGATTTATGGCAGTTTTGTGGCGGTCAAGGCTAGATTTTAGGGTGGTGGTGATTGGGGCTAAGTACCAGTGGGCAGTGGGCAGTGGCGGATTGTGGTTTGTATGAAGGGCTATCTAATGGGCAGACTATGAGAGGGTTGAGAGAGAAGCATATGGGATGGTAACATGAGGCTAGAAAAGTAAATGTCTTATTTTCTTAATTTTGGAGCCCAAAAGCAACGGAAAAATAAAAAAAATAGGAGTGCTAAGTAAAATATGAACAATTTTAAGTAGTACTTTTACTCATTAATACATGTCGCCGATATCGTCAAAATTGAGGTTTTTTTTTGCTCACTTTCCATGTTTGATTTGCATTCCTTTTACTTTGGTCTGTATTTATGTGACTGCAAGATATCATGATGAGTGTACGAATTTACTCAGTCTATCACATGGATGTCATGCGAGTGCTAATTATTGCGAAGGGATACGTGCTTTTCTCCAAGCATGTGAGCTAAACAACTATGTAGTCCCAAAATCAATTTAGCTATGCTGATCCTTCTGTTTGTGGTGGTCGTTTGTGACAACACTCGCTAAGTTTTGTGGTACAATTTGTGGCCTCTATTTCCTGTTTTGAGTTTTAATTCTCTGAAGCATTGCAGAGATACTTGTAAAGGATATATTGAAAGGTTTTCACTGACAGTCTCATAGGTAGGTTGTGGAGGCCAATACATAATGCAACTCTTTTATCACTTTAATATTAATGTGTCATAGTATCAGGATCTCTTGTTAGGCTTTCAGTTTAGGCTACCGCTTTTATGATAAGAGTTGCATTTTGTACTGGCCTCCTTCTGCACTTCCCATGAGGCTGTCAATGTAGTCTTAGTTTAAAAGGCTTGAGGCGCACATCTCTTTTCTTTTTTCCATAATGAGAACATATCTTGATATACATAAATATTCTTGAGAATTGAGAATTATAGCAATAGAAATGATTGAATCTCTTTTTGCAAGGTTTGAAATACATACGAACCTTGCGACCGTGGGTAAGGGGACTTCCTAACCGGTGTTGCCCCCCTTGAATCTGAAATGTCCTTTTTTTTTTTCTTTTTTTTTCTCTCTCTTTCTTTGGACTAGTAGCCCTCCACTTCAATTTTGCCTCCCTCGGCTAATACGTGGCATTCATGATCATTTCTGACACAGGCAATTAGCGTGCTGAAGGAGGTTGTTCGGCTTGCGCCAAATCTACCCGATCCGTATCACATGCTTGGGCTTGTATATAACAAAAAGGGTGACATAAAGAAAGCTACAGATTTCAAAATGTTTGCTGCATATCTTAGTCCAAAAGATGCATCTCTGTGGAAATGCCTTGTTACTAGTTCCATGTAAGCATCTTTGACATTTTATTTTCTTGAAATGTTCCTATAAATTTGACATATGTGAGATAGAGACCTATTAATGCACCAGTTAGGAGGTTCGAAACTTTGAGAACAAAAAAGGTTGCTAGGCGTAGAGGAAGACCCAAAAAAAACTTGGATAAAGGTGATTGAAAATGATATGAGATTCCTTGGGATTGAAGAGTGTATGGTGACGGAGAGCACTTTGGAGAGAAATGATTCATGTGGATGATGGAGTTTGATTTTTCACTTCTTTTACATGGCGTTTTTTAAACTACTTGTCCAACTTTTTTTTAAATATATTACTCCCTAGTCCCTCCACACACTTATGTTCTTCCCATTTCAATAAAATACTACTCACATATATTAGAGAAACGGGAAGAACACTTTTGTGCGGAGGGAGTGCTACGTATTCGAGATTTGTCGGACATTTTACCTAAAACTTCTTAATAATCATGCTTTGTCTACTTTTAACAATTTTTCCACCATTAATTTTTACTTCTATTTCTAAATTATTGTTATTAATTTGTATTGTATATCTAAGTTTTTATAAAAGAAAATCGAGTTTTTGATTTTTCATACCTATAGGCTTAGCTTGACTTTTTTCTTTCTATCTCTTTGCATTTTGAGGCGTGAGCGGAGGTCGTAAAGGATTATTCGTGTCAGTTGATCATAAATCATTTTGGGATTAAGGCTCTATTGGTATTGTAGAAATGTTCCTATATGAAATATTGTTAAAATTTCGATATTTGTCCATGAACATATATTAATTCTTGTTGGATTTATTTAATTTAGAGAGTGCCTCATGATTTTAAAACATCAAAGTTTTGAAGCCAGATGTGACTTATATCATAATGTTTTTTTTTATTCCATTTTTTTTTTGCAGAGAGCAGGGCAATACTGGCCAAGCTTGGTATTGTCTTTCTAGAGCAATTACTGCAGATCCATCTGATATTACTCTCCGATACCGCAAGGCTTCACTTTTTATGGAGGCAGGAGATTCCTTAAAAGCTGCTGAAACGTATGATCAGATAGTTCGAATGAGTCAGGATAATGTTGAAGCTCTCAAAAAGGCGACAATGGTCTCATTCCTGCTCCTTTTGTAGTATAGTTTAAAATGCGTGTTGTGTGATATATAGAGGCATACATGTTTTCTGATCTTCTTATACTATTGTTGGGTCCGTAAATCAAAGGGGCTAGATGCACATAATAAAAGCTTTTGATTGCCAGTTGCATTATTCCCAACTACAGTAACTGTGTATATCACACCATATCTTATTTTGTGACCTGTTCTGGTATTTCATTTACATTTTTATTTTTTTTGGTTATCGACTTACTTTCTTTTGCAGTTGTATAACCAATGTGGCCGGTATGAAAATTCCATAACTATGCTGGAGGAGTATCTTAAAGATCATCCTGATGCTGACCTTGCTGTGGTTGATTTGTTGGCTTCCTCATACATGAAACGGAATGACTATACTAAAGCTCTTCAACACATTGAAAGTGCTGAAAAGGTCTGTGGTTCTGGAGAATTTCCACTGCATATTACAATTAGAAAAGGGATTTGCTACGTGCATCTTGCAGATGTTGATAAGGCAGAGGTACACCGTTTGTTACTCCCTCTATCCCATATTATTGTCCACATTTGACTTTGGTGGTGGACTACTGTTTACATATTTTAATTTTCAATTAACCGATGAATAGGGAACTGTAAGGGCTTCTATCTTATTTACTATCGTTTAAGTTCTCTTTTGTGGAGAGGATGACCAGGGTATTTGTTTAATTACACTAACGCGCTTCTATTGTACAGATTTGTTTCCAACTTTTGAAAAGGGGAATTGCTGAGCAGCAGAGTGACCTCATAATAGCAGTGGCAAACACGTTCGCAGAGTTACAGCAATTTGAATCTGCATTGAAGTATTATCTGATGCTCGAAGGCTGTCCTTCATATAATGTATGATCGCATGCTGCAGCTCATGCATTTTCTTATATTTCTGATCTCATTTCATGATATTTTACTTGCATTGTTGCTTTCTGGACTGGCTTTATGTCATTTATTGATGCTTCATTTAGAATATGTGCATGACTTTCTATTCTAAGATAATTGATCTCCCGCTTCTGCTAGCTTGGTTGATTTCTGGTTTTTGCTGTAGTAGTAATTTAGTTTTGAACTTTGCTAGTGAAGATTTTGTGGGTTGATCGACTTCCTTACCTATGATGACACCTCTGATAAAACCAAATGGACATGGTATATTTTTTCTTAATATGATCCTTCAAACACTGATTTTGCAATTGTTTCAGGGACTTCTATGTTTAAAAATTGCCAACTGTTACTTGGCTTTGAATGAAGCAGCTTCAGCTATTCAGTTCTTCTACAAAGGTTTGTAATTTTCTGAAACTTTTTATCTTCCTAAATATTGTCTGTGAAGTCACTGAGAGATTATGAAGTTTATTTAGTTCTCTTACCTGACATTACTGTTCGTCATAGTTTAAGTGTGTAACCAACAAACACACTTTCAATTTAAACGACGACTTTATTATGTGCCGAATTTCTATATGCTTAATTAGATTCTTTTCATCTCTTTTAATTCTTTCTTTTGGTTTCAGCCATTTAATACATGTTCAATTACAATAATATTATTCAACCCTAACAAAAATTGCAAGAGTAAGCATCACTTATTCAATGGCTAATAACTTGCAGAGTTATAGGGCAATAGTCTTCTGTCTACCTGCTGTGTCAGTTTATAGTAAAGGTAAAGGTTGACAACTCATGAGCTCAAAGACTTTGTGACATCACAAGTCGTTGAGCCAAGTAGTTTGAAGTGGTATGAGAAACCTATCTAAGTAGGCTTTCTTAAGTCATAAGCATGGTTTTTATGCTATAATACTGTCATGCTTCTCAATTTTCACGCTTTGTGTCCCCTATGTTCTTGCGCCTTGCTATTTACTAGTATGTCATTTCAGCCTTAGGAGCACATGAAGATGATATTGATATTCGCTTAACTTTGGCGTCACTTCTTTTTGAGGAAAATAGAGAAGATGAAGCGATAAAATTGCTTTCTCCTCCACTTAATTCAGGTAGTGAACTGGTATATTTGTGTGCCCTTTTTCGACCATGGTCATATTTTTCGGGATGAGAGCTGTGTCAAAATTTTAAGTTAAATCTTTTCTTGCAGGATTATCAAAGGACGGGGAGACAGATAATTCTGAACAATGGTGGTGTAATGTGAAAGTAAAACTGAAGCTGTCTCAATTTTATAAAAGTCGAGGGATGCTTGAGGCTTTTGTTGAAGTGATCTATCCTCTTGTTCATGACTCACTGGAAATTGATTCTATGCATCAGAAGGTACATTAAAGAATTATAGATTATTATGCCTAGAAGCTTGCCTTGTGCTCACACATAGACACTCCTACTTGTAAGCATATGCAAATGCCCATATGTGCCTGGCATGCACGCTTGCAACATAGGTAGGACATATATGGAAGGAAAATATCACGCTCCCATCTACCTCCCCTCCCTCTTCCTCCGACTATTGTACCCAAACGAACCCTCTTTGTTTTGCTGTCACAGCGAGAGTCAGATATAACATTTTGCTCAGAGGGTAATAAAAGTATATCACATCTCTGGAAGAGAGGTATTAGTTGGGGTGGCATTGAAGATTGTGGTTTCCTGGGCTCAACTGCTACTTTGCCTTCATAATAACATCTTTTCTTTGGAGTGTCTGTTGAAAGCTAACTTATTGGAGAATTTTGAATATATAATTAATATAGCATTGTCTATTTAGTCATCTACTTTAGTAGGTAGTGTAATTGTTTGCTTTGCACATATTAAGAATTAGTTCTTGCCATATGATGTATAGCATTCTCGTGAACTTGAATATAATAACCTCTCATTTTCGTCTGTTTTTTAATAATTTTTCAGGTAAAACGAAGAAAATCGCTCTCTAGGAGTGAGCTTTTGGAGAGAGTTAAAGTTTTAGGTGATGATCAAACAGATTCGGTCTTTGGACATTTCAGAAGACTAGCTTCGAAGAACGATATGTAAGTCTTAAAATCTTTACTCATAGTGCAGTTCAGTAGTGCCTCCTGATCCTTTTGCACTGTCTGAATATCCGTGTGTTGATTCGAGTATCTATTTGAAAGGATATGAAAGAAAAAGCCATTTGAAAATTTGAATTTTGATAATGCTACTCTCTGTTTTTGTTTCAGAACCATTAGAGATAATCGTGTCAGTTGCCATTTGCCAGTTTCTCCCTCCATCCTATTCATGTTGTCGCAATCTGACTCTAGTACTGAAACTCTGTCTACTTTGACCCTTCGATCAATATTTCCTCACAGTTTACAACATACACAAAATGATAGATATGAGCTAATTGCTTTTATAGATCATATTGTTACGCACTGTACTTATCTTTTCATATATTTGGAAAGTTTATGGTCGAAGTTGCCATTGGTTACCATCAATATCAAATTAGGACATTACAAATGGGATGAAGATCTTAGTTTCTAATAGTGTGTCCATTTAAATTGTGATAGTCTTATGGATGAATTTGGTACAGTTGACATACTTGTAGGATACTAGGATATGCATATCCTCTGTGTTTGTGGATGTGTTCCTGGACTTGTGCTTCACTCCTTTGTGAAGAGTAGGCATTCTTGTTGCTAGTAACCAGCGAGATTAAACCTATTAAATTGATTGCTCAACACTTGCTTATTTTTATGCACAGAAAGATCATTTGTTTATTCTTCTGCTCACTAATGTAGATTAAAAGCCAATCGAGCAAAGAAAAAGTTGCTTGAAAAGAAAGCATTAGCAAATGAAGACAAGACTTCTGCTGCAATGGATGTTGGACTTGAGTGGGAAAGTGATGATTCTGAAGATGAAATTCCGGTAAATTGGCGTCAAATCTCTTCTTACTATGAAAATTGCTGTACTCCCTCCATTCCTCAACTATTCTTTAGGACCACTTAGAGTCTCAACGCACAAATACTGGACGATTTTCTCAAACTACCCTTACTTGTTTGAATTGTTTTGATGTTCTCAGCAACAACCATTGAAGGCACCTCCATGGCCTGATTTCTTCAAGGACGAGGAGAATTATAATCTTATTTCAGATGTCAGTCTTCTTGCCCTTCTTAGTGCCAATATCAATTGCTTAAAGTTTTCTCAAGTTTGGGGAATAAGATTACACACTTAAAGTTAACATTGTGCTATTGTCTGCAAATTTAAATTGTATGAAATACATCCTGCTAATTTTGTACTCCCTCCTATTCACTCTTTTGTTCCCATTTCATGTGGGCACAATACTTAAGGAATATAATAAAATATGCATAAAGGAGGTTGGTGGGGTTTGTAGATWGGAGAGAGGGRTRAWTAATTAKGWGTTAAATAATAWATTGTGGGCCATAAACATTAAAAATGGAATAAAATAGAAGTAAAAAAATTGGGTGGGGTTTGGTGATAGGAGAGAGGGATGAATAAAATAAGAGTATAAGTTAYCAAAATAGGAAAGGGGAAGAAAACCTGAATAATCCGTTTAAGGAAATAGGGAAGAAAATAGTGAATAGGAGGGAGTAATAATTATAGTTGAATATAACAATATTTGACCTGCTGAATTTCTTTATACTAGTACTCAATATAACATGCTTGAGACACCGTTAGATACAGAATTGTTATGTTTGGTATACTGTTGATTTGTTTGCATCTTTTTTTTTGCTTTGAACTACGGAGTATATAATTTTTATTCGCACACATTGTTATTTACCTGAAGTTAGTTTATTTGTACTTTTATAGTTATGTAGAGCACTGACCTCATTGAGAAGGTATAGTGAGGCAATGGAATTGATAACTCTCAGTTTGAAAATAACTTATAAGACATTGCCTACCGAGAAGAAGGAAAAATTTCGGTCCCTTGGTGCTGGTGAGTGATAAAGATAGACTCTCATAAGTGTTTTGCCACTTGTTTCAAGCAAATATTTTAATCTTGTTGCTGTACCTATTTATTAACATTCAAAATTGCTTTTGCCTACAGAAATAGCCATGAACATCACTGATCCTTCTGATGGGTTTGATTACGTACGTTACCTAGTTCAGCAGCGCCCACAAAGTAAAGCTGCCTGGAACTGCTATTATAAATTAGTCTTAAGGTAAGTAATATCATTACATGCTGATGACTTCCTGTCTGTAGCTTTTTTTGGCACATTAGCAGTTGGTGCGATTCTTGAAGCAATTTTTATTACGAGTGATCTACTTCTATTGATTTGTAAAATAAGGTTCCTTTAGCAATGTTTGTCAATAAACTTCCTTAAGATTGTTTATTTTGTATCTCTCTCTCTCTTTTCTTTCTAGTGACTGACTGACTGACTGACTGGTATTGTGGTATCAGTTGCTTCTAAATTCCTTCACGGTTTTCAAACTAACATCACAGGCCACAAGGAAACAACCCTATGTGTTTCCAACATAAGCGGGAAATCTTGTTTTGTGGCTGATTATTGTTCTAACTTGTGGCTCAATTTGTTTATGTTATTGTTGTCCATGTTTCTAAGATTAGAGAACCGGCTTTCGAAGCACAACAAGTTCCTTCATCATATGCGAGCGGTGCACAAGGATTTAGTACCACCCATGATCATCTCCGGAAATCAGTTTACGTCGATTAGCCAACACCAAGTCGCGGCAAGAGAATATCTAGAAGCTTATAAACAAATGCCGGAGTCCCCATTAATCAATCTTTGTGCAGGTCTGGTATTGTTAATGACGTCTGAACTTGATGCTCAATGTTATATGATCCCACCAATTATTTTATTTGCTTCCAGTTTTGCAAAAATTTAAGGCAATCTACTAGCAAGTGTGCTACTTTTACTTTACAAGACTTAATTGTTTTCTTTTTCGTTCCTTGCAGGGACTGCCTTGATCAACTTAGCCCTTGGACATAGACTTCAAAACAAGCATCAATGTGTTGCACAAGGCTTAGCATTTCTCTATAACAATTTACGAATTTGTGAAAATAGTCAGGTATATTCAACTTCCCCTGCTTTTTTTTGCTGTAATGAACAGATTAAATGAGTTACTTTTCTGTTCATACTTAAAAATTGTCTCTGATCTTTTCTTTGAAACATGATTTATGCTAATTAGCTCGATATGTCTTATGATCATTTGGTAATGAGAAGGATAATGTCTAGGGTGACAATATCTCTGTAATGAACATTCTAGACCTCTTATCTACTCCTATAGAGTATAGCCTAACCACCTGTTAACCATCTCGTTGCCAGCCACACCCTTGACGATCACCCAGGTGTCCTGAGTTTGCGTTAACCACCGCCACTCTAGTTTAACCCTTCCCCTAAATGGGTTTAGGAAGCACTCCTAAATCCTAAGGTGTCATTTGGTTTCGATTCTGGCAGTGAAGCCGACGGAGTAATACGATTTTGCGGTGGTTCCGCACGAGTTTTGAGAATATGTTTTACGAGTAAATGTTTTTTATTTGGAAAATTTGTATTACGTGTTTTTACGTGAATATGAACATAGGGTGTACTACTGTATTTTTTCAGGAAGCACTATATAACTTAGCTAGAGCGTGTCACCACGTGGGCCTCGTTTCACTAGCAGCATCATACTATGAGAAGGTACTTGCCATTCGGCAAGAAGACCTGCCTATGCCGGAGATTATGAAGGTGGATAAAGAGGCGACAAGAGATCCAAAACCCGGGTATTGTGACCTTAGAAGAGAAGCAGCATTCAACTTGCACTTGATTTACAAGAACAGTGGAGCTATTGATCTTGCTAGGCAGATCCTTAGGAATTACTGCACTTTGTGACAAACCCTAGAGCTGTGTTTTTTCATGATCATCTGTGCCCATACTTGTGTAGATTGTTCATATAATGTAAATAAATAAATAAATATATATATATTTTTTAATATTTTTCTCATCTTTCTACAAGAACTTAAAAATTCAAATAGAGCTTCGATAATGTCTAGTGGCCATTTTCATAAGATTAATTACATCAAATAGTACAATCAGTTATCATATTAAATTTCAAAGTTTGTTGATAAAGACATTCTTTCGACTGCAAAGTAACGAAAGAAGGTGCAATCTTAATGGGAGAGGAGAGATGTGGTGGTCCGATTGATTGGGTGGTGTGATGGTGGAGGACGCTTGGTGACGTGTTGATGGGATCGGAGTTGGATTGATCAATTTGAGAGGATTTACTGATTATGCAACAAAATGGAAAATGAGCCATGAATGAGCATAAGCCCTTGCTAAATCCTGCCCACTATTTTACTTAATTCCACACATTTGTTCCTCTTATACCGAATGTGCCCCTCTCATTTCTCACCCTATGAGAGAAGCAAGATAGAGAAAAAAAAAGAAAAAGAAAAATAGAAAGAAACCACAACCGGCCAAATCGAAGATATCGTAAAGGGGATTAAATTGAAAAAAAGAGTCGCCGCGTTTTGAACTTGTGACCACGAATTAATGCAGTCAAAGTTTTTTAATGGAAAAAAAAAGATACCCTATAAAATTTGAAAAAACTTAAGAATACCATCATATACTTCTTTAATGCAGAAGCCAAACCCGCCGACTTGGTGTAAGGAGCCGCATGTTAGCCGCAATTCTAGCCTTATAATCCTAAAAATTGCGCGCGTGCTCCGTTCATTTCGAACCCTTAGATTTTATTCTTCGCATATGTATTTTCATTTCTGTTTTTCATGTTCATGTAATACTCCAAGATTACTTCCTGCGTGTCGAATCTTGGAGGTCGTCGTTTAGTTTAAGATACGTTTTTAGGCGTTTAGAAAAACGTATCGCTATTCTGCACAATCAATGTTTCATGCTACAAGACCTGTAATATCAAATTTGCCTCTATGAGAGATACTAGTCAATCAATCTGCTTCCCATCCAAAAACTTTCTTATTTACTCGTTGCTTGCATTCTAATGCATTGTTGCCTTCATTCATACTAACGAGCATGTGTGTGTCGACCGTTGATGATCGAGACTAGGATCCCGATACACGCAAACCGAGACCGATTACGAATGCACTAGTGGACGATCCCTCACTAGTGCTTGACGCTCTCGCTTGCATTTTTGTCTTGAAATCAGACAAGGGTGCGTGCCACGTTCCGACTCAAAGTATCGGACCGTGACATTTGGTATTAGAACCCGGTCTTCACGACAGGCTGCTGTTTACGATGGTGGGTAAGACCGTAAAAACGATGGGAACTAAAGAAGAAACTAGGACGAGGGTGTCGGCCCTAGAGAAATTGTTCGATGAGAAAATTTCTTCGTTGGAAGAAGTCGTGGTGAGTCTCGGGAGGGCTCATCAAGCCGTAGATGAGACGGAAGGGGGCATGAGGCTCGCTTTGAAGCCGTAGAGGCAATGATCCCGCGTGAGTTCGCGGAAGAGATGGGCTACGTCCACGAGAGACTGGGACAGCTCGAGAACATGTGTAATACCTTCATAAAACTAGCCGTGGACGAGAATATTACTGGAACTCCTAAGGCACCTCACAAGTATAGTGGGGCGAGAGACTCGAAAGAAGTTGATAACTTCCTCTTCGACATGGAACAATTCTTTCGGGCGAGTGCGCTCAACAAAACATTGAAAGTGGATGCTAAACAGTGGTGGCGCTCGAAATACGCCGAGATTGAGGCAGGGACCGTGGTGTTGGAGTCGTGGGACGAATTCAAGCCACTCTTCAAGGAACAATTCTACCCAGAGACCACCGACTTCTTAGCTCGAAGAAAACTTAAGAGCTTGAAGCATACGGGTTCCATCCGAGAGTATGTAAAAGCCTACTCGACGTGTATGCTGGAGACTACCGATATGACCGAGAAGGACCGCGTGTTCCAGTTCATCGATGGCTTAGAGGAGTGGGATCAACGAGAGATCATGCGACAGATACCCGAGTCCCTCTCCGCTGCAATGACCGCAACCGATAAACTGGTCGATTACTATACCGAGCGTGAAGCTGCTAAAAAGAAGGGATTTCCTGCAGCGAGTGAAGGCAACTCTAGATTCGGAGGGAACACTTCCCAAGCCAAAACTCTTCCTACGGGAAACAGCCGATTCCGTCCAGAGGGAGATAATCGAAGGTGGGGGCAAACTAATTCCACCCCAACCTCCTCGAAGGGGAGCACGTCGGAAGCGTCTACCGCTAGGATGCCATTTGCGTGTTTCTTATGTAAAGGACCACATCGAATGTCTGAGTGTCCACACTAGGGAGAATTCAACACCCCGAAAAAGAATTTGTCTAAGATGTCATTTGAACCAAACTCCGAAGGGACGGACCACGAAGCGGACATTGCCGACGATGAGGAGTCCAGTGAACAGGGAGAAATGGCACGCATGGGGGCGGTACATATGATGTATTTGATGAGAAAAGGCAATGACCATTCCGAAGCCAAGTCTACTGAGCTCATGTATGTGGAAGTGAGAATCAACGGGATCTGCACTCATGCCATGATAGACACGGGAGCTACCCATAATTTCGTCACCCCAGATTAGGCAAAGCGACTTGGGATGAAGCTAAACCGAGAAGGAGGYAGTATGAAGGCTGTCAACTCCAGTGCTAAGCCAATTCATGGCGTAGCCAAAGATGTGGYGATCAAGATGGGYGAATGGAGTGGAAAGCTTGACTTCACCAGYGTACCRATGGACGACTTCAAGATCGTCCTYGGAATGGATTTTMTAAAGCGAACACCGAYCTTCTTGGCACCCCACAATGGATCCCTTATGATGGTCGGATCAAAAACTTGCTTGGTGAAGGCCGTTGAAGGAGATCGCAAGGTGAAGGAACATCTTCTCTCGGCGATGCAATTGAAAAGAGGACTTCAGAAGGGTGAGCCGACTTACTTGTGTACCGTGTCTATGAAAGACGACACCTCTACTGAAGTGATGTTGGAACCACAAGTGAAGAAAGTGTTAGAGGATAATAAAGACTTGGTGCCTGATCAACTACCTATGAAATTGCCGCCCCGCCGCTCGGTAGATCATCAAATTGAGTTACTCCCAGAAACACGACCTCCCGCTCGAGGACCTTACAGGATGGCATCCCATAGTTAGCTGAACTTCGAAAGCAGCTAGATGATCTCCTCCGCTCAGGGKCYATYCGACCTTCYAAAGCTCCATTTGGAGCCCCAGTACTTTTCCAGAAGAAGCATGACGGTAGTCTGAGATTGTGTATCGACTATCGCGCATTGAACAAACTGACGGTGAGAAATCRMTACCYCATTCCCTTGGTAGCTGACTTGTTTGAYCAGTTACAAGGTGYTGTGTATTWCACCAAGTTAGATCTGAGRTCCGGTTATCATCAARTTMRAATTGTCRAAGGAGATGAGCCGAAGACAGCTTGCGTGACGAGATATGGGTCCTTTGAATGGTTGGTTATGCCTTTTGGCTTGACCAACGCTTCAGCAACGTTCTGCACTTTGATGAATCATGTGTTTCACGAGTACTTGGACAAGTTCGTGGTGGTGTACCTGGATGACATCGTGGTGTATAACTGCTCTTTGGCCGAACATGTAGAACACTTGAAGCTTATGTTCGCGAAACTCCGGGACAACCACTTATTTGTCAAAAGAGAGAAATGTGAATTCGCCCAACCCGAAGTCAATTTCCTCGGTCATATTGTCGGGAAGGGAAAGTTGAGAATGGAACCGAAGAAGATCACTGCGATCAAGGATTGGGGCACCCCAAGAAACGTGTCCGAGCTCCACTCCTTATTGGGGCTAGCAAACTATTATCGAAGATTCATTCAGAAGTACTCAAAAATTGCCGCACCGCTAACCGACTTGCTGAAGAAGGACGTGAAGTGGGAGTGGTCTATCGACAGGAGAAGGGCCTTTGAGAGGCTCAAGGAAGTGATGGTACAAAAACCGATATTGGCATTACCCAATATCGCGAAACCCTTTGAAGTCGAGACAAATGCATCTGATTATGCCCTTGGAGGGGTACTTCTTCAAGGGGGTCACCCAGTGGCCTTTGAGAGCAGAAAGTTGAATAGGGCCGAGACTCGGTATGCTGTCCAAGAGAAGGAGCTCCTAGCTATTGTTTACTTCCTGCGGGGATGGAGACACTACCTCTTGGGGTCGAAGTTCGTTGTCAAGACTGACAACACCGCAACATCACATTTCTTGACTCAACCCAAGCTCAATAGTCGACAAGCTAGATGGCAGGAATTGTTAGCAGAGTTTGATGTGGAATTCATTTACCGTTTGGGAGCGGCAAATCGGGTCGCTGATGCCCTACGCCGCAGGTGCGATTTGTCCGCGCTGCATGTGATTGCTCATCTACCACCATTGTGGCCACATATATTCGAGCTAAGACGAAAGAACACCTCGACCAAGACCCGACGACGAAGAATCTGAAACAACTAGCCATTGAAGGGAAAACTCGCAAGTTCTGGATGGAAGATGGGCTCCTGTTCACGAAGGGACATCGTATCTTTATTATGAAAGCGGCAGGAATCCGGAAGATTCTCCTACAAGAGTGCCACGATACCTTGTGGGCGGGTCATCCGGGATGGAAGAGAACCTTATGCCTATTGAAGAGGAGTTACAATTGGCCACAAATGAAGGATGATGTGATGGAGTACACAAAGACTTGTCTCATTTTCCAACAAGACAAGGGAGAAAAAAAGAAGTCGGGAGGGCTGCTGAATCCATTGCCAGTATCGAATCGACCATGGGAGAGTATCTCGATGGACTTCATATATGGGTTACCGAAGGTAGGTGAACTAAGTGTGATCCTTGTCATTGTGGATCGATGATAAGTAGTATTTTAGTCGCATTTTACCCCGCATTTATACCTTATTCCGACTCGATTTTGCATGCTTAATTGATTAAAAAGCTCATTACGTTAACTAATTTATAATGATTAGTCATCTTAATTATATTTAATAATTAGTCGGATTTTATATAATATTTGTATTTCCATTATTTAATTAATATAATGTGTATGGTTAGGGTAAATGGGGAGTCTAGGTTAACATGTGGGACGATAATGAGTTTTTTACATTTGAATATGGGTTAAAAATTGAGTCTTTACATGCTTGCATTGAAGGTGTTCGATGAAATGTGTGAACGAAAGTTGTGCCTTTCTTTGACTTATGCTTAATATCTCTTTGCATGACGATGAATATGGACGTTTGATAGCTTGTATGTGATGAGTTTGACATGGTACGAAAGTATTGTGGTAAGCTTAAGGTAGGCCTAAGACATTAGGACTAAAACCTTGACCGTTAACTTGACCCGTTTCTAGTAGAYCTTTGCATCTCCCTCTACCTACCTAGACAAACCCGAAACCCTAGCTTCTCTTCTCTTGTTTTACGTGCTTGTGCGAGTGTGTTTATTTCTTATCCTAGCATAATTTGTTAGTATAGTTAATCATTCACATGTTCTTCATCCGACTAAACTAGAGCGAAACAAAGACTTATACCAATCTAACCCCACCATCCTTGTGGTTCGACATCCTTATTATACTACTTAATTTGGGTTTTTATAAATTGTTTTTGATTGGGAGTCGACGACAAATCCTACCATCAAAATGGCGCCGTTGTCGGGGATGGTGTCTTGTTAGATATAAGTCTTTGTTGAGTTTTAGGATTAGTCATGCTTTTTGAAAAAATCCCAAAAAAAAAATGATGAACAATTCTTATGGTATGCATGCTTATTCTCCTTGTTGTGAGAATTGTGGTGGCTATGGACATGATTTCACCTTTTGCTCTTCATATGCACCTCCTCCTCCATATAATATGTATGATGTGCAATGTTATTCATGTGGAAATTTTGGACATACTTGTGATATGTGCCCCTCACCCCAAATGAATATGTATAATGTTCACTGTTGGTCATGTGGTATCTTTTGTCATTCATTTAATATGTGTCAATCCTTCCACCAAACCCATATGAATTCTTACATGTGCAATGACAATAATAACATGCAACCATTTAACTCTTTCTCACCAAACCTTTGTGACTTCTAACGATATGAGCCTCTTATGATGAGAACTTTCCAATGAATGCTTCTATGTGTAATGATGTTAATGGCATGAAATCTTTTGACTCGTACAATCATGGCTCTTGTGACTATCCTCTAAAACACCATTTCTCTTATAATGAGAGAAATAATTCTAGTGAAAATGATGGAAAATTTGAGAAACTTGAGGAAGTTGAGGAAAATGAGGATGTGGACTTGAGAGTGAGGGCGTTGTTGATGATTTTGTGCTTGAAGAGGTCGTGCCTCTTACCCCTTTTCATGATGATGGTTACATTGGAAACCTAGTGGAAGAGGGGGGAGTCTCCTTAG
>VHZZ01004781.1:65442-76608 GCA_009801015.1 Silene noctiflora | reverse complement strand
CACCTTAAACTCGAAATGTCCATATCTCGTGCTAAAGGCGGTCTTAGGAATATCGGACTCACGAATGGGGATTTGATGATAACCGGATCTCAAGTTAATCTTGGAGAAGGTTGAAGCACCTTTTATTTGATCAAACAAATCTTCAATTCTTGGTAGAGGGTACTTGTTCTTGATAGTAACTCGGTTGAGTTCACGGTAATCAATGAAAAGTCTCATGGATCCATCTTTCTTCTTCACAAAGAGCACGGGAGCACCCCCAGGTGAGGCACTAGGTCGAATGAATCCTTTCTCAATCATGTCATCAAGTTTCAATCTCAACTCCTTTAACTCGGTCGGCGTCATATGATACGGGGCTTTAGCAATAGGTCCGGTCCCGGGTACAAGGTTGATAGAGAATTCCACATAAAACTCGGGAGGAATTCCGGGCAACTCGTCGGGAAAAACATTGGGAAACTCACGAACAATGGACACATCTTCAATCTTAGGTAAATAAGTAGAATTAGAGGTCACCACACACAAGTAGGCTTGGCAACCTTTCCTTACCATATTCACCAACTTCAAAGCGAAAATCAATTTTACACGCACCCATTTGGGACCGGGTACCCTTATAGGTAACACGGACGCCTAAAGGACTCTTGAGACAAATATTTTGGTCTCTACATTCAAACCTAGCATGGTACATAGACAACCTATCCATACCTAGGATTACATTGAATTCCTCAAGGGGAAAGCGAAGTAGATTAGCGGGAAAGATAGTCCCCCCCAATAAAAATAGGAACATTGGAGTAAGAGAGGGAACAAGAGTCAATATCTCCGAATGGCAAAGATATAGAGGTATCCTCACTAGGAGTAGGCTCAATGGATAGCCTTTCCGAAAATTTGGAAGATATGAATGACAAAGATGCACCGGTATCAAAGAGAATAAGGCAAGGATGATCAAATATTGATAACATACCCGTAATGATATCGGGATGAGCGGCGGCTTCGGCATGGCTCATGACAAACATGGTTCCTCTTGGCTTAGCATTTGGATTAGTAGTATCCTTCTTCTCGGGACACTCATTGGCACGATGTCCGGGATTCTTACAATTGTAGCACACAAACGATCTTCCAAAGCATCCGACTCCAGGATGAAAGGCTTGCTTGTAATTAAAACACTTCCTAGCCTTATCAAAGTTGTTGTTGCTTGGTTGAGAAACTTTTTCACTTAGCACTTGAGCTCTTGGCACAAACTTCTTCTTATTAGCATAGCTTGAAGTAGATGAAGGCACAAAAGGTCTCTTGCCATAAGAGTTGGGGCGGTAAGTTTGGGAGGCAACATGAGGCTTGGCTTCGTCTTTAATAGCCTTCAAAGAACACTCGGGCCATATAGCATCATCATATACCTCCACAAAGGAAATGGAGTTCCTTATAACCATACTTTCTACCTTCGGGTTCAATTTGTTCTTGTAGAAGTAGCATGGTCTTCTTCATCCTTCACAAACTTGGCGGCAAAGTGAGCAAGATCATTAAACTTGTCGGTGTACTCTTGGACGGACAACTTTCCTTGCTTGAAATCCATGAACTCCTTAAGTCTTTGTTGCTTCAGCTCGTTAGGATAGAAGCGGGTTTCCACCATGATCTTGAAGCGACTCCATTCAAGGTAGGGGCCTTGAGTAGCGGTATGACCGGTTAGAGTCCACCACCTATCGGCTTCCTTCACGAGAAAGTGAGAAGCAAGCTTCACCTTGTCTTGGTCTTCCACTTCATAGAGAGAAAAATTCTTCTCCAACTCACGGAACCATTCCGAAAGCAACAATGGATCAACTTCACCTCCATAAGTCCCAACATTGTTTCTTGCAAGTTGGCTTACGATCCAAGCAAAGTTACCTTATCGATTTCCTTGATAAGCGGGGCTATTAATGCACCATTTCTTACCTTCCCATGCTCCAACTCATTTACTCTGGAGATCTTTTTTTTGTGTGTGTGGGGATTTTTGTAAAATTAATTAGTTTGAAGATCGTGCTAATAATAATAGAAGAAATTCTACGTTGTATTCCGAGTTTTTCGATTTTAACGGCGTAACCCTTAACTTTGTACATTAGTCTATAGTCTATACCATAACTTTATTGTTTGTCTTACCTAACTTAGTTTGTTAGTTGATTTACTAAATTGTCTATTTACCATTTTAATTACATAACTTACTCATCTATCTATGTAGCCTACCGAGTTAACCGATAACCCACTCAATAGCATACAGATCTAATAACAAGTCATGAAACCTCCGATATCATCTCATGCTTCATAATAGATGTTTTTAATAGAAGTTTGAACTTATTAAAGCTAATTTCTGACGTGTTTTATAAAGGATGGTGATACGACACTAGTGAGTTTATATAGAGGTCGAAGTACAATTGTTTGAGAGATAAAGTTAATGGAGAGTCGAGGTCATGATGTAAAATAAATAAGAAGTATAGGGGTACAATGTAGAATATGAAAACGTGAGGATACAATTTCAATTATGTAGAATATAAAAACATGAGGATACAGTTTCAATTTCAGTGCTACACCTAGACCTGGCAAAAGTAACCCGACCCGAGACCCGAAATGACCCGAACTACATCACCCAAATGTGACCCGAAAACCCGAACAGACCCTACCCGACCCGAACATGACCCAAACTCTTGACCCGTAACTAACCCAACCCGAAAATGACCCGGTTCTGAAACCACCCAACCCGAAAATGACCCGACAAAACATAACTCTAACTAAACCGAAAAGACTTGAAATAGCCTTTTCTCTTTTATTCATTGACCCGTAAATGACCCGACCCAAAATAACCCGACCCGGTTACCCAAAACTGACCAGACGAACAAACCCGAAATAGACCCGAAATCCGAAATGATCCGAAGCGACCCGAATTAACCTGAAATCAATGAAAGATCCGAACTGGCCTGACCCGAACCTGACCCGTTGACCCGATTTGTCAGGTCAAGCTACACCTGATTTTGGATCGGTTCTAATCAATTCATCTCTAATATTGGATCAAAATCCTTAACCCCTTGACGTCGAATTGTAGCCTACACCTGATTTTGGATCGGTTCTCATCAATTCATCTCTAATGTTGAATCAAAACCATTAACCTCTCGACGTCGAATCATGGCTTGATCCCAAGTACACAGGGTTTAAAATTTTGGGTACAACGTTAAAATCGTCAAATCTCAGGTGTACCGAGTACCATATAAATTGGTTGCACCATCTTGAAGGATTTGGGAAAGGGGTTGCATGATAATATTCTCCACATTAGTTGGTCGCACCATCTTCTTGCGCAAAATCAAACAAGTTAGAACCTACCAAATAACACAAACACATAGACTATCAACTTAGGTCCTTAATTCTACCCCACTATAATTCATTATTTTAAGGTCAAATAGAGCTTTAAGGTTGGGGAGCACGTGTGTGCGTCGGGAGCGTAAAAGTTCTGATACCAAATGTGACACCCCGCGATAATACACAAATAAAACTAGAAGTTTGCAGCGGAAAAATACGGGATTTTTAAAATCTTTTTTTTGAAGTTTAAACGCGAAGTACCACTAACATAATAAAAGAAAGTACAACAAGTGTAAACTTTAGGTTTTACGAACCAAAGTAAGAAAAGTCTGGGGAAAAGATATCCCTCGAATGACAACAATCAAAAGGAGAGTCTAAGCTAAAAAATAACAAAGTCCGAGGTCAATGCTCGCTAGCTCACACAGTCTCACCCCAAGCATCACCAACCTGTACATGTCATTCATGTAAACATGAATGCCACAGTCAGTGGGGAGTAACTCAAGGTTCTCTCAGCTACATTACATCGAAGTAAACATAAATAAGCACATTAAACACATAAAGAATATATTATAGTTACAATCGGTTAAAGTGATAAGCATAGAACTTTGAGTAGTAAGCGAATGACGATAAGAAGAGTAAATTAAAGCACATGCGAAGCATTATTAAACATAAAAGTGTCTGGCTCAGAGGTTACCTTTAAAACATGTCCAAAACACAAACATATACAACCGAGTACGCAATCCTAGATAAAGATCGTCCTCTACACAACGCCATGCAAAACTCTAGACCACTCTTAGACATTAACTCAACCCGTAGTAGGACGACTAGCTAGGTACGTCCTAGCCTAAGACCTGGATCCAGACTCTCGGATGGTAAACTCCCTCCCGATTCAACATGAAGTATAATGGTCCGCACCCAAGACTCGACAATAATAAATCGAGCACCCCATTCGCTAAACTGCACGATAGTGGCGGAAGATCTAAGGTAAAAAGTAAAGCATAGAGGTAGATCAATGACAAATCCAAATGGATACAACTCAAACGAACCTTGCATATGATAGCTCAGACATGAACATTATGAGACACCTCATGTGAATAAAGCGTAAACAAATCTTACTTTCATCATTCATAAAACATGTGGGTGAATAGAAAAGGAAAAAGGAAATCAGAGGGTTCCAAGTCGGTCAAAGCACCGGCTACCGGCCAATCGGCCAGGCACCTCAGCCAAAAACCAATTTGTAAATTTTACATCAGAATCTTCCCAGCCGGTCAGGGCACTGGCGACCGGTCCACCGGCTGGGAGGACACTCAACTCAACAAATCTAAAAAATGATGCAGAATCTTCCTAGCCGGCCTGTGGATCGACAGCCGGTCCACCGTCTGGGGACACCAGTCAATACCAAAATAAAATAACCTTACAGTGGCCGCCCAGCTGGTCGTGGCCACCGGTGGCCGGTCACCCGGCTGGGGACACACCACCAATACCATTTGACATCCAACTTACAGAAATTTCCCAGCCGGCCTGTTGACCGGCACCCGGTCCACCGGCTGGGACACACCCAACATAAGAATTGAACAACAGAGTTACAGAAGGTCCCTAGCCGACCAGTGGACCGGCAGCCGACCCACTGGCTGGGACGACCTAAACACGAAATCAGCACACAAAGCTCTATAACATGATTTCTACTTGGAATTTTCATACATTCTTAAGATGGAAAATACGTAATAAGCGGAAAACAACATGTTATACTATCCAACATCCAACATATTCCAATTTCATAATCCATAGACCATAATTTCACAAATTTTGACATAATAAACAACAACCATGTAAAATATGGTATCTTTATCAAAATTTAAGCATGAAACCCATAATTCATTCATCACTCACATACTAATTCATAGACAAAACATCAAACACACCAAAGCATGTAAATTTATCAACTTTAGCATGTAAACATCTCCTTTAATACAATTAAACACAGAATTCAAGTGTAATATCGAGTAACCTATCACTGTTACCTTGATAGCACTTCAATCTTCGAGTGAGTCATCAACAATGTAGCTATCTTCCTCCGGGTCTTCCAAATTCTCACTTAAATACAAAATTAGAAGGATTAATTGAAGAATTCACCCTTTGGGGCAACAAGGGTTTCGAAAATCCTAAAAGAGGGAGAAAAATGTTGTCTTCCTTACTTACAAAGATGAAGAACGAGAAGAGGGGAAGAATGGCGCGAAAATCGACTTATTTGGTTGAGAGTTGAGGGAGATATGGTGATTTGAAGTTTTGACCCGGTAACGGCGTGGGGTAGAATAGAAGAGAGATGCATTGGATTTTTGATTGTTTTTGATGATTGGTTTTAGATGATGTGAATTGCATGTTGTAATTGGAATTGATATTGATTGTGATTTATACATATGGCAAGTTAGTAGTTTATAGACCAAGTATGATGTATCATGATTATAGTGACAACTAATGATATGAACTTTTGTTGAAATTCAAATGAACTATTCTCTTATGACTGCTTACAAGTTATTTTGCATATTTTTGGGATCATTTCAAGAAGTCATGGCTCCAATCTGATTATTGAGGATATCGTAGAATTGTGTAACTTTTTTCATTGTATTATTCTCCGTTTTATCTCGCGATTTTTGAACCTTCTTGCACATAATATTGCAAAAAAGATTTGTACTGCATAGGAACACGTTTATTCTTCTATCCAACTGTAAAAAAATAAAATAAAAAATAAAGTGGTGGTGATGTATTTATTTTGACTAGTGAAGCTAATAAATAGGTTTATAATGTGTTATATTTTATTTTGATGATTCAAAATGACACTTAAGAAGAGCGAGTATTCCTACCCCCATATCTGTTGTGGAGGTTGATAGAGAGATTGTTAGAAACAAATGTTACGTTGGTAGAAGCGGTTAAGAGTCTGTTGAATGAAACCACAAGCATGAGCACAGTGATAATGTGTCACCAACCTAGTAATTTTGATGGGACGGGTGGACCCGAATGTGAGGTAAGAAAATCGGATTAGAGAGTTTCAAAAATTGTTTCAGACACTTGGGTGTTCGGGAAAAGTTAGAATAGATCAGGCTGCATTTTATTTGCATGAAAGTAGAAAAGCAATAAGGGATGAACCTTTCAAGAATATATAATGACTGTTAGAAGGATAAAGTTTGATAAGTTTAAATGGATGAGATGTTGGAATTCAACATGGACCATGATTGTAACACCCCTATTTACCAAAGTGCCTTACCAAGGCCTGCCTTAGCGAATGAATGCATTACCATCTCTGTTGCCCGAGGTATTACATGATTCCCCCAAATCCACCCAAACTAGGGTTAAACGAAATATAAGATGAATAAAGAATGAGGATCGAGACTTACTACGCAAATGAGACGAAAAATGAGACTCCGAAATGCCCAAAATGACAAGCCCTTGCTTCAATCATGATTAGGGTGATTAGTGAGGTTTTAGAAATGAGATAGGTTTGAAAATGACGTTTTAGAAACTGCTGAAATTATTTTATAACTTCACTAATCACCTTAATCAAACCGCGCAAAAACACCTCTCTGACCGGGCACTTAGTCGAGTGCTTCAATACACTAGACCGAGTAACACCTACTTGACCGAGTGCAACACCAACTCGGTCGAGTGACCCCAAAACAGTAACCTGACAAAACCATGAATATCACTTGGTCATTCATACTCGACCGAGTACAACCCACTCGGTCGAGTGCCTCCCATACTCGACCAAGTATAGAAACTCAGAAATACATAGTATTACTGTCTTCCCTCCTTAAAAACGAACATTGCCCTCGAAGTTCATACTCATACCTACACAACATAGACACTAACAATTCCGCCACACAACACAACTAAAACCTAAAGATAGCAGTTCACCAAAAGATGACAAAATGCTCCCCTAACCGACCCAAAACTGACCCAAAACAAATGTGATCATCTCCTACCCCCTTTAAAGAACAAGGTTATGACCCTGTAATTAAATATACCTGTTAAAAAAAGATGTGGATATCGTTCTTTCACTGCCTCTTCCGGTTCCCACGTGGCCTCTTCCACGTTATGGTTATACCATAACACCATGAGTAGTGTAGTTTCACCATTTCTAGTTTTGCGCACTTTGCGATCCAAAATCTCCTTGTGTACTTCAACATAAGTGACTGCTTAATCTAGCTCAATTGTCTCAGCCTCGCGAAAGTGCTAATCTATAAGCCACTTCGCCGATTCTATCCAATATCTCATACGGGCCTATAAACTTTTGGCTCAACTTCCCCTGTTTGCCAAATCTCATCACTTTGCGCATTGTTGACACTTTCAATAGAACCTTGTAATCTGCCTAAAACTCAATGTCATGACGGTGCAAGTCCGCATAACTCTTTTGTCGATCTTGCGCCGCCTTCATCTTTTGTCGAATCAAGTGAACTTGCTCAATCATATCTTCTACCATTTGTAGTCCTAAAACCAACGCTTCTAAACTGTCATCCCAACACACTGGGATCCTACACTTCCTCCCATACAATGTCTCGATTGGTGCCATCCCGATGCTCGTATGGTAGCCGTTGTTGTAAGAAAACTTAATCAAATGAAGACGATCTTCCCAAGTACCCTCAAATTCCATCACATAAGCCCTCAACATGTCCTATAGAGTTTGAATAGTCTTATAAATTTCTCTATTATTTGCTAGGTGAAAAGATGTACTCATCAGTTCCTACAACTCTTGCCAAAACCGAGAAATAAACCTCAAGTCTCGGTCTGACACAATATCTTTCGGTACCCCATGTAGCTTCACTACATTCTTCTTGTATGTCATAGACAATTCAATTTTATTCCAAGTATCTTTCATTGGAATGAGCTGACTTGGTAAACCGATTAACGATCACCCAAATTATATTGTTTCCTTCTCGTGTTTTTGGTAACGCAACAATGAAGTCCATGGATATCGATTCCCACTTCCATTCTGGTACCTCAAGTGACTGAATCTTACCTTGCGGTCTCCGATGTTCCCCTTTGAACCTTTGGCATGTCAAATACCTAGCGATAAATCCAGCTACCTCTTTCTTCATCCCCGGCCAACAAAAGGTTTTCTTCAAATGTTTATATAACTTGTCACCTCCCGGATGCACCGAATAAGGAGTAAAATGAGACCTTGTCATGATCATATTTTTAAACTCATCATCATTTGGTACACACCTTCTATCATCGAATCATACACTACCATCCGCATGAATCACAAACCTTGACGTAATACCATTTTCCACTGCTTCCTTCCATTCACGGATTTTAGGATCGAGCATCTGCTTCTTCATAATCTCATCATAAAGCTCGGGCTCCATAGTCTAATGGCACCGCCCTTCCGAATCATGTGTATTCCAATCTTTTCATTTTTCTCGTTTAATCTCATCAGCGATAAGGTAATGCATAAAGAATTCACACTCTTCCTACTCAGCGCATCGACTAAAACATTAACCTTCCCCTCATGGTAGATAATTTCAATATCATATTCACTTATCAACTCCATCCATCTCCTCTGTCGCATGTTCAACTCCCTTTGAGTGTAGATGTATATTAAGCTTTTGTGATCTGAAAACACTTTGAAGGTCGCCCAATCAAGATAATTTATCCAAATCTTCAAAGCAAACACAACCGCTCCTAACTCCAAGTCGTGAGTAGGATAGTTCTTCTCTTACGGCTTTAGATGCCTCGACGCATAAGCAATCACTTTCCCGTTCTGCATCAAAACAGAACCCAACCCATTCTTCGAAGCATCAGTATAAACCTCAAAGTTCTCACTCCCTTCTAGTAAAGCTAGGACATGAGCTGTAGTCAAATGCACCTTTTAAGGTTTGGAACGCCGTTTCACAACTCTCATCCCAACGTAATATATTCCCTAATCAGTGTCATCATATGTCGTGCAATCTTGGAAAATTCCTTTACGAATCGCCTGTAATATCCGGCCAAACCCAAGAATCTCCGAACGTCAGCCATATTTTTCGTTGCTTCCCAGTTTGAAACCACTTCAATCTTATTTAGATCCACTGTTACTCCCTCTTTATAAATCATGTGGCCTAGAAAAGCCACATTCTCTAACCAGAATTCACACTTAGATAACTTGGCATACAACTGGTTATCTGGCAAAGTTTGCAACACTAGTCTCAAATGCTTTTCATGCTCCTCCTTAGTCTTAGAATAGACTAAAATGTCATAAATGAATACCACCACAAACCTGTCTAGAAATGGACTAAAGACCCGGTTCATGAGATCCATAAACACAGCTGGTGCAATAGTCAACCCGAACGACATTACCACGTACTCATAGTGACCATACCTCGATCGAAATGTTGTCTTAGGAATGTTGTCGTCTCTAATTCTCAGTTGATAATATCCCGATCTTAGATCGATCTTTGAGAACACTCCAGCTCCACTTCACCGATCAAATAGATCAATCCTCAGTAATGGGTACTTGTTCTTAACGGTAACATGGTTCAGCTCTATGTAGTCGATACATAACCTCAAACTGCCATCTTTCTTCTTCACAAATAAAACTCGTTCAACTGTTTCTTAAACTCCTTCAACTCTCTCAATCCCATTCGGTAAAGGGCCTTAGATATTGGTCCCATTCCCGGTTAAGCTCCACACTAAAATCAATGTCCCTCTTAGGATGTAATCTCGGTATTCCATCCGGAAAAACATGCTCAAATTCCCCAACAATCGGTATGCTTGCTGTTGTCGGCTTCTCCACGCGAGTATATCTCACGTGACACAGAATCATAGGACACCCCTTCCTTAAACATGACTTTAAGGTCATAGCTGTAATGATCTTAACCCTTTGCTCTACTACGAACCCCCGATAAGACACACTAATTACCTTAGGACCCCTCAAAGACACTTTTTCTGATGATAATCGATGTTGGCTTTATTTTTATTCAGCCAATCCATCCCCATAATAACCTCGAACCCGACTAAAGAAAACTCGAACAAATCAACTGAGAAATCTACTTTCCCGACAACCATAGACACCTCCTTATACAACTTACAAGTATAAACACTTCATCTTTTACCAACTCAAATACTCTCAACCCCATGGTCAAAGCATGACTCCTAGACACAAAAGAATAGGTAGCACTCGAATCAAATAAAACAAAAGTCGGCTTATTGTTAATCATAAATGTACAAGTGACGACTTGACCATTATCCTCAGCTGCTTATTTATCCATTATAAACAAATTCCCACTACTTTTCTGGCCTCCCCTTACATCGTACTCGTCGATGCTGTGGATTTGGCTGTTGAATTCAGATTACCATTGTTATTCGGACGCTGATAGGACCCGCCGGGTACGATTCTAACTACCATTGTTTTTGCTCTGGTGACAGCGGGTTTTGTCGCCCACCCCGCATCAAACAATATTTATAAAACTCAATACTAAACTAATGWATGTAGTAGGGTAAGGAGGTTGAACCACAGAGAGGTCAAAGATTGAATACTAGTCGGTCTCAAATTGCAAGTTAGCTACACAAGTCATCAACAAGGATGAAATCAAACTAAACAACTAAACTAAACTAAGGAACCAAACAAAGGTAATAGAATTGCTAAAACAACAAAGGAAGGGTCTAGGGCACGATTTTGACTTCCAACACTTGTAAATTACCGCTTAACTTCGTAACAAGTTGCCAAAGGGGAAAGGTAAAGGAGAGAACGCCTCTAATTCTCTTATAGTCCCCCTCCCAGGTTCACCATGAGACAGTAGTAACATCGACACAACTCCCTCTCGGGCTCATGCATCGAATCTCTCAACTCAAGGTTCAAAGTAATAGCCCACGCTAGACTCCGGT
>VHZZ01004781.1:13900-28714 GCA_009801015.1 Silene noctiflora | reverse complement strand
GTTCGTGTGGGATATAAATTATGGTGAACAATTGAACATATACAAGAAATAACCTAAAATCTGTAAAACTAGCCGACTTACAAAAGTTGTATACGCATCCTACTCAACATTTCATTGATGGAAGAAGACTTGTATATACATCCAATCCAATCCAATTTTTCATTGATGGAAAATCTTCACAATACAGTATAATCCAATAGGCAACACCGCAACATTTTCTTCTAAATAATTTACGTAGGATTGCTGACTCCTTAGAATTCGTCTTCGAAAAAAATGATGCCGACTCCAAAATAGTAACGAAGCGAGGTCGGCCGACAACTTGACTGATCGATCGGAGGTGTTGAACGTAGATGGTGTTGGTGGTGAAGGGAGATAAGGGAAGGGAGAAAAAACCTAATTGGGCAAGGGAATAGAAAAAATGATAAGGGTAAAATTGGAAAAGACGTATGTGAAAGAGTAAAATCTGTATGTGAAAAAGTACGTCTCTAAATTAAAACTACGTAAAGTAAATAGGTCTTTTATTAAACAAAGCAATAAAACACGAATTCATGCTCCCGTCCGTCATCGGCGCTGGGCGGCTAGCCCGGAGGTAGGCGGCATGCCCAAGGGGTGGGCGACTCTCCTACCGCACTCCTCCTGTATCTGATTTGTGCACGCTATCCCATGGCTTGCCTAGCACTCCCCCAGTGCTCGCCTATGCTTCGTACACGCTTCTTCGGTTTCTTCTACAGGCTAATCACACAAGCTTCATCTTATTTTCTCTCGTTCAATCCATCAAACTCCAACACTCCATTTCTCCCACGGAATCAACACACTAAACCCGTCTTTTATCCAACATAAGACATCCTTCCAACATTGCAACAACAAGTCAATTAACAATCCAATTCCACCAATTTGACACTTCAAACTAGCCTAAATCGCCATCTTTAACACCTACTAAACACACTATATCAACTTCCCCACACTTAGACCTTTGCTCGTCCGAGCAAAACTCGAAAACCTAAACAATAAGAATGCATGGCCTTAGAAGAGAAATATCGAAAAATCCGTCAAGAGGCAATATTATACTTCCCTTACTCGCCCTCCTTATAGCATCTCTTAGAAAAAGAATGATAGCACAAGGTCACATAAACAATGAAACTCCAACAAGCAACTTGTGACCACAAAATAACCTCCATAAATTCTAACATCAATTTCAACAACCAACGAGACAAAAGTAGTAGCAAAATCATATGAAATTCTAATCCTAGGACTCCCTTGTAACATCAACTAGTCGTACCCTACTACCTTCTTGGTCCCCACTTATGCCGCCTCGTCAAAATGCATAGGAAGTAGTAAATCAAATTTTTTCCCTAGGGTTTCTCATTTTCCCTAGAACGCCCGCCTTTGCGGGTTTTCACTCTAGCTTTTTTTTAGCTCACCCTACTTTCGTGGCACGCAACTCATTTCTTCATTTTACCCGAAGCGCCCTTTAGGGTTTTCACTCCGTCCTCGGCCACATTCCCTTTTCTTGCCTAGGCGCCCTTTCGGGTTTTCACCTTGCCAAGAATTGTTTTTTTTCCTTTTTCCTTTTTTTTTTTCATTTTTCTTTCTTTTCATTTTTTTTTGAAATAAATAACTGAAATAAAAGCATACAATTACAAATGACTACAAATCGGAACGACTCTCCCTCCCCACACTTGAATGAAACATTGTCCTGAATGTTGTAAGGACACAATAAAGGGAAAAAGAGAACAAACCTCAGTCAGACGACTCAATAGACATGGCAATCCTCAACACCGCACCTCCTCCCCACTTAGGACATAATCCGAATGAACTCCAAAGCAATAAAGGTCCGTCATAAACCAACAAAGCACACTAACGTCCCTTATCTCTCCATCCTAACAAATGACCAAGTAGCTCTAATAATATATGTGCCAGCAACAAATTGCACATAAATAAAATACGTCTACAACTCCGAGCTTACATGGTCAATCATAATCTCCTATACACCAAATTAACAAACCATCCAACCGCATTAGCAAGGTGCCTACAACAATGCACCACGGTTACGCCACACCATAGCCACTATCCTACCCATCGGACCTTCTATGGCTCCCTTCTTATGTCGCCAAACACCATAAATCAAGACTGTTCCGATTCCTTTTTTTTTTTCCGAAAATTGCACACACAAATCTATGGGTTGCCTACCAGAAGTGTTGTTGTTTAACGTCATTGGCTCGACATCTCGTAGAGTGGTGTACCACCCGACTTAAGATAGGATAATTAACTTACCTTAACTTACCATTTGGAGCCAACGGAGAACAAGTGTAATGCCAAGTCAAGTGCGGAACAACTTAACGCCCTTAATAACCGGTTAAAAATACTTGCACACAAGTTAGAGAAGTGACAATAAGAGGTAAAAATCAAGTTATACCAGACATAAACAAGTGACGTATAAACATGTAATAAACAATATGCTTCAGACCCTTTGTTTTCATAAAATGCTCCCATGTCAATATATTCCTCTTTATAGGATGCATTGGTCATAGGTAAAGTCAAGTAGGGAAGGGGGTAAACATAAGATTCCATAGGTACTACCGATGAAGGAGCCTCCAAAGGTATTGTGGGTGGTTCCTCCTTGTGAATGAAAAACTCATCAAGTACGCCCTTAGTTTCCCCTACCTCTTCATTAAAGTCCATGCTACTAAATTCACTACCCTTGGGACTCATCTTTCGCGCTATCAAAATCGAATATCTCCTCTTTTGTTACCCCACCTACCATTGTCTCCTGAACTGTCACACACACTCCCTCCTTCTCATGTTCAATAATCACATTTGGGAAGTCATTAAAGACCAAAACATTACTCAAAGCACTATGCATCAATGAATTATAAACTAAATGTGTCGTCTCAATATTAGTGCAAGACGAATCAATTGACATAAAAACAAAGGGAATGGGTGTTGAATGTGTCAAATTACAACTATCCTCTTCCTCATCATCATCCCAAAAACCATCATCATCACTTTCGACATCACACTCTTTATAAGAGTTGTTCACATGAGGTTCAAGGGGAAGGGGGTCATGACACTTATCAACATACTCACTTTGCCACTTAATATAATAAGAATCAAGTTCTTCTTGTGTCACACGCATATCAAAGTGATTAGTCACTTGTTCAACTCGGTCCTCTAAGTCTTGACTAACTTGGTTAGTCTCACACGTGAAGGGAGTAACATTAGCACAAGAAGAATTCACATCAGCCATATAAGCACGTATCAGATCTTCAGTAGACATATGTGAGTAATCATGACAATTCGAAGCATCAGAAGGGTTGTATAAGAAGTGAATTGTATAGCTCCCATTCTTCAGTGTCATGTGCCAAATATTGAAAAAGTTCCCACTTTTCCTCACAACTCAAACCATTAATAAAATTTCCTTCACTTGAAGAATGAACATGCCCTAGAGTCTCTTTATTTAGATCATTATAAATTACATGACAAAGCTCCTATTTTTGATAAGGATGACGACATCTTATAACATATTCATGTAGCCTATTGAAATATTTATAAAACAGTTCATGCTCATATTGCGGAAAATATTTAGTAGCCATCAATAATCAAGTTAACTAACTAACTAACTAACTAAGGCACTCTACACTACAAACACAAAAATTAATTATTGCCTTCCCCGACAACGGCGCCAAAATTTGGTGAGCCGAAGTCGTATGCTCCCAAAGATAATATTTATAACACTTAAAACCATAAACTAATATAGTATAGGGTAATAAGGATCGATCCACAGAGAAGGAGATGTAATTAATGTGTAAGGAGATGTAATTAATGTGTAAGAAGTAAAGAGTACAAGTAACAAGAGGGGGGGTAATGAGTTAAAAAGACAAAGCAATAAGTAAATAAGATGAATTCAGATGATTAAAAAGGTCTTAGGTCAACAAACATCCACTTTCAACAAACTAATTGGTCTTCGATTGTCTTTAATTCAATTGCTCTCAAGTACTTTATTGGGAAAATACGGGTTTCCTTCTTCCTCTTAAGTTTAGTCAACTAACTCGAAACACGATATTAGAAGACCCTAATTATTGAAGAATCTAATCCACGCGTCTAGATTTAATCCAACAACAGCATTAACAATCCAAGGAAGCAATAAAGATAACGATCTTTAACACACGCGGTTAACGATTCGAATTATATGTTTAGTCTCTACTTCGTCCTAATAACGATGAAACACATACAAATTATTAGGGTAAAGTTTGCTACTTTAGTCTAGATTAATTGAACAATTACAGATTCAATATCTAAACTTGCAATAGATTAAAGTAAACAATTACTAATTGACCAGATTAGGAAAAAGAAACAATAATCATAAGATACGAGAAGAGACATAAACAACACTTGTGTAATAAAAGAGAGAGAATAATCTCACAATTAATTAGTCGATAGCTTCAATTTATCGATCCAAGAAAAGGAGGATTAGTTCCTCATAATTTCTAACCAATAGCAATTAGGGTTCTTGTCTAATGATAATATGAATACTGAATGATACGTGATAAAACTAAGTAAAATAAATAGGTCTTTTATTAAACAAAGCAACAAAACACGAATTCACGCTCCCGTCTGTAATCAGCGGGCGGCTAGCCCGGGGGTAGGCGGCTCGCCCAAGGGGTGGGTAACTGTCCTACCGCACTCCTCCTGGATCTGATATGTGCACGCTATCCCATGGCTCACCCAGCACTCGCCTAGTGCTCGCCTATGCTTCGTACACGCATCTTCGGTTTCTTCTACGGGGTAATCACACAAGCTTCATCTTATTTTCTCTCGTTCAATCCATCAAACTCCAACACTCCATATGTCCCATGGAATAACACACTAAACCCGTCTTTTATCCAACATAAGACATCCCTCCAACATTGCAACAACAAGTCAATTAACAATTCAATTCCACCAATTTAACACTTTAAACTAGCCTAAATCGCCATCTTTAACACCTACTAAACACACTATATCAATGCTCTATAGAAAACTGTTAATATTTCCGTCTAATCATCTTGTATTTTAGCATCTGCAAATGGCGTATTGGTTTGTGTAGTTAATAGAAAGTAGATTATATAAAATACGGATTAGAAAAAGGATAATGAACACACTTCAGATCTTAAGAGAAAGTGAAGATTTGACGCATTTGGTGAATGTTCTTGAATAACGACTCCTGCTGTACGAACCTGTTACAGTGCACCCCATTTTTACTCCATGATCAAGTATCACTGTATCATTATGCGAGGTAAGAGTAACATATCATAGGTAAATAAGAAGTTGGCAATTCCTTATTCTCTTTAGTTTTCAGATACAAACATAGATCATGATCACAAGTTTTATCAAATAGAGAGTGGGTTAACTTAAGGGCCTGCATAAACTTATACAGGCTTCTGACGAAATCTGTTCAATTTCCTTTTCTCATTTCTTACGACATAGCTGGCGAAACAAGTATTCAGTGCTTCAAAAGTTGCAGCAACAGCTAGTACAGGGAAACAGGAATTCTTGAAGAGTATTGGTACTGATCTGGCTATTGACTACACCACGGAAAAGTTTGAGGAACTACCAGAAAAATTTGATGTTGTGTATGATGCAGTTGGTATGAACCCTCTCTTATCCTTCATTAAGTTACGGAGTATAATGCAGTTATGCTTATGATAGTAGGCTCTATTAGATGAATGCCATGATAAAAAGTTGATAGTTAAGCATGATTACTTTATTAATCCACTTTGCGCTATTCAATCCTAATCTGTAATGAAAAAGTAGCGAGTTTTTGACTTCACCTAAATTGAAAAAACAGTTGCTGTACCTCTTTCAAGCTATTTTGAAAGCCAACTAAAATATATTTTTGACATCTAACCTTGTAAAACTACAGGAGAAGGGGAGAAGGCGGTAAAAGCCGTGAAAGAAGGAGGAAGCGTAGTGGTCTTAACAGGCGCGGTTACACCACCGGGGTTTAGATTTGTAGTTACATCAAATGGACAAGTCCTGAAGAAACTAAATCCCTTCTTAGAGAATGGCTTGGTCAAGCCAGTCCTTGACCCAAAGGGTCCGTTCTCCTTCGACAAGGTTGATCAAGCATTCACTTACCTCGAATCTAATCGTGCCACTGGGAAAGTGGTCATTTACCCCATCCCTTGAGTTTGCTCTCTCAAGTCTGGATGTTGTGATTGTGCTTCAGTTTGTAGGCCATTTATTTCTTTAAGGGGAATTTGTGTAGTTCCAGTGCTGCTACTTTGAGTCTAGCCTTCTATAAATGATTATCTGCATAGTTTTCCTATGTTTGTCCCTCCATGCCATCATTGGACCGGTATCGACTTTGAACCTGACTCAACCCATCACGTTCGAATCTGTTTTATGGGCTCTGATACCACTTTGTAACACCCCCATACTCCAAGGTACCTTATCAAGGACTACCTTAAGGTATAAGAATGTTACCATTTTGGTTACCTGAGGTAGTGAACATCACAGAAACCATAATGAAACATAATTTAAAGATTAACTTATTAAAAAGGTTACAAGTTTCCAAAACGATTACAACTCCAAAACCAAAATGTGATAAAGTATAAACAACAAAACACGGAAGCTAAACTACAAAATATTGGTGATGACTCATCCCTGCCAAACCCCGCAACAACATCAACATCGACATCCATCATCACCTGCTAAACCAACTGCTCATTCCCGATTGGATCACCACAGTTTTGAGAACTTAAACGGGGTCAGCCAAACATAAAACAATATTATATAACAAAACATAAGCATAAACATCCACTGTAACCGTAACCAACGCCTCCAAACTCCATAGTAACATGTAACCAACTATACACCGAGGTGTGTAGCCCTGCCAGATTACTCATTGCAACAGATAATCATCCACACCTCGTGTGGGGACCGCAGCCTTACCACTAAAATCCCCGCTCATCGTAACGAGCGAACCCAAGTCCATTAATGTGCACACCTTGCGTCGAGAAACACAAGAGAAGAAAAATGGGGTGAGACCATCTCTCGCAATGGCTCACAATCCAATACTAACACCAATTCCAATATAATAATATCATCATATCTCAATCATAAAATCATAACATAGATCGTCACATCATACATCATACTGTTATATAATCAACTGAGTAGGGAAACCCTACCTGATAAGCAATCCAATCAATACAGCAAAGTCTAGAAAGCTTCTTCTACAAAATCTCTTCCTAGAATAAGATAAATCAATCAATATAACGGAAAATGCAATCTAATTCCAAACCCTCCAAAATACCCAAACTAGGATTTCATCAATGTAATTCAAAACCATAAAAGACTAAACCAATTAACTTACCCTGACGATTTCGAATGCAACGGTGTGAAAAGCCCTAAAAATGACGAACTCAAGCCTTGGATTGATAGAATAGAAGAGAAGCAGTTTACGTTGTTTAGTTTTGAGAAAAAGGTGATTAAGCTGTCTAATGAAAAGTTTTAAAGTTAAAATACGATTATAACATGCTTCCGTTCTATTTATATCAAACCGCGGAAAAACCAGTAACGAACCGGACACTCGGTCGAGTACAAGCCACTCGATCGAGTATGACACACTTGACCGAGTGCAGAACACTCGATCGAGTAAGCTACACTCGACCGAGTGCTAACACACTCACCCGAGTTCACAACAAACAAAACACTAACAGACTACACACGACAGCTACTCGGTCGAGTACCCCTTACTCGGCCGAGTAAGCTAAGACCATAATTCTGATGTTTTACAGTTCGAGTCCCTCAGGTCTGGGTAATGCCAGGCAAATAAAGCAACCGAGCCATCTATGCGAACCCGGATAAGGTACATGTTGGACCTCCCTTAGCCAAAAATCATAAGAGACATCTATAGGCTCACGGGGAGAATGATGACCCTATCTAGGTTCATCGTCAGGTTGAGAGACAAGTCAAAAGCTTTCTTTCAAGTGTTGAAAACAAACAATTCAAGTGGGAGGACGAGAAGTAAGAAGTCTTCTCCTCGTTTAAGGAGTATCTCAAGGTACTAACAACCCTGGCTCGACCTATGACAAGAGAACAAATGTACATCTACAACATCGTCACTACCGCGCACCGTTGGCGCAATCCTACGGTAAAGACCAAAAAGTTTAGCAGCCCATCTACTTCGTGAGCCATGCACTAGGAGTAAATAACTACCCATTAGTAGAGAAGGCGGCCTACGTAGTGGCAAAAAAGCTCTGGCCATATTTTGATGCATATCCAGTGATTATCATGATCGATTAGACACTGGAAAAAAGCATGGAAAAGTCCGATAAGTCAGGAAGGCTGCTTAAATGGGCAATAAATTTATCAGAATATGGCATAAAATTCCAGGGGGATCCATCAAAGCTCGGTAGGAGAAGACAATCCGTGAAAAAGGTTAAAGAGTTTCCTAGTACGTAGCCTGACTCCTCGGATTTATGGATAATGGGTGTTCGTATCCAGGAGAGTCATTCCGTGAACGATTATTTATCTTTCACATTTATCTTAAGTGCTGCCTTATTCTCTATTTGACCAAGGTACAAAGTTGATTCGAACGGTTCCAAGCACCACATAATTCCTTGGCGGCGACTCCAACTCAATCGCAAATAGCTTGCTTTGAGACCTTCATCGAGACGAAACAGTTCGAGCTAAAATCCGATCCCGGTCTTCCATTCGAGAACGGAAATCGCTACTTCGCGTCCTCGGGGACGCGGATGGCCGCTCTTCCCCCTAGAACGCTAGCGAAGGTCGAGTCCAGGCTGCTGGCGGGTACGTACGGGTGGGCCCATGTCCATAGCGGGCGGGATTAGGTGTTCGATTAAAGAGATTCCCATTACGAGCCCTCACCCCTTACTCGGATTTCTGGATAACAGATTCTCGTATCTATGGCAAACAAGAGTCATTATAGACATAAAATGCTATGGGGAACACGTCAGTATCTATGTCAACTGTAATACCCCTAATTTCCGAATTTCATTTATTTAATTCTTTTTTCCACCTTTCGTATTTTATTTCCGGAAAAATATATTTCTCTTATTTAATTGGCGATAGTGGCTTGAAATGGGTGAAGACCCACTTCTCTGTTGGGTTACACGTGTAATATAGGCTTATTGGGCCTAATTAACTCTTAAGCCTTATTACTCACTTCTACAAATAAGGGTTGAAGTTAAACCCTTGTTTCCTTTTCTCATATTATTCACCAAAACCCTAAACCTAATTCTCTCCTCTTTTCCTCTCTTGTACCGTATGGCTCATTTCCCTCGAAGGATTCGTGCCTCCTTCTCTCATCATCGTTTTCGAGCCTAGGTCAATCCTATTCCTTGGATCTATCAATCTTCTTAGTAAGTTTCATGTTTTACGGTTTAACTTAATAGTTTTATATAGTTAGTGTATTTATTAGATTCATTCTCTTCTTTGTCACATATGATACAACGATAAAGGCATGGAAGTTGTTCCTGGAGAAGACATCTACGTGGTTGACGACGATCTCTAGATTTATTTGCTAAAAAGGTAACTAGGTGCTTCTCTTTTAATTGTGTTTATGCCAATTGATGTGATCAATATGATTTAATGGTTGTTTTGTATGATTGATACCATGTTTGATGTTCTATTGTCATTATTTAACTATGTTGTGCATGTTTAGATGTGATTTAATGTCTTATTTTCATATTGTATATTGTCAATGTGTTATTTTGGGCATCGCTGTGCGCACTTAGGGTTCACGAGTGAAACCTTAGTGGCGGCTTGGCTTGTGGTTGAAAAAAGGCCCAGGGTTATGGCTAAAACTGGTATAACCTTGAATTATGACTCAAGCTTATGGCTGGAACAAGTATAACTCTTTGGTACGTGTTAAGGTTATAATTGAAGCTAGTATAACCTTTAAATTATGAGTCAAAGTTATGGCTGAAACTAATATAACCTTGAGTTACACGTTAAGGTTATAGCTAAAGCTAATGCAACCTTGAGTTATGATTCGAGTTTATAGCTGAGGCTAATGTAATCTTGAATCATGCGTTAAGATTATTTGTTGAAGTTATAGCCGAGATAAATGTAGTTTCACACACATTTTGGTTCATTAACACTTGCTTCACATGTTGTTTCATGTTCAGTGATAACATAATGCTATGATTGCATATACTTTGGTTACTCTTGATCTTTTGATAAGTTGAATAGCCAATTAAACTCTTCTATTGACTTAAGTCGTGATGTTATTCACGCATGTACTGTACAATTAGTAAAACTTTGCATTTGTATGATAAACTGGACAGTCAGTTAAACTGTTCTACTAATTTGAGTGGTGATGTGGCCCATGCATGTTGTTTGTAGTCAGTTAAACTGTGCATTTATTGTTGGCTAGTCAAATAGATGACGGTAGTATCACTTAAATACTATCAGAATGAATTAATGCCACCCTTCGGGGGTTTATTTGGTCTATGTTCGGGGGTGGCGAAATTCGCCAGTTAAACGTTCTGGGTCCTGAGTGTCGTTCGATGTACAGTTAATGCATCGAGAGGTCTGACTAGGTCTTTGTCAGGCAGTGGTGATACTCTATACCGTGGAGTATCAGTTAAATACTTCACAACGATGGAGGCAGTGATTATATTCTCCGTCAGCTAGAGTCGTCAGTTAAACGCTCTAGCGGCGTTCGCTCTATTCGCTATGCTTTAATGCTAGCTTTGTGCCCTTATGTTGCCGTGGATTGTGTGCTACCTTGGGGTTGTAAGTGTCCATGGTCTAGTAGTTGCACTAAAGTCTAGGTTGCATAATTGCGTCCGTCTAAGGTTGATAAAGACATTGTTAATTTTGGTTACATGTTGTGATGTATATTTGTCCCACATGTTTACTTGTTTTACATTTCAATTGTTATTGATTGTTGGTTATATCCAATTGTTGTGAGCATGACTAGGTATAAATCCCCTAATTTCCGTAATATATTTATATAATTTATTTTCCCATATTTCGTATTTTTAATTTCCGGGAAAATATCCTTTTTCATATTTAATTGTCTTTTCTATCTCGAGTTTGGTGAAAACCCACTTTGTTATTGGGTTTCATATGATAATAGAATTAATAGGTGAGTTTTGTGCCTAAACTTGGAATAAATCCATGAGCTTTCCTATAAATAAGAGGGAAAACTAAACCCTTTTCTTTTATTCATCTTTCCACAAAAACCCTAAACCTAGTTTTCTCCTCTCTTTTTCTCTCTCTCTCTCTTGGCGCTCGGCATCTCGCCTAGGGTTCGTGCTGCCTCTTTTGTTTCCTCCTTTCTTCATCATCTTTCGTGCCTAGATCGATCCTACTCCTTGGATCTATCTATTCTTGTCTTAAGTTTCTTGTTTTCGCATAGTTTTTATAGTTTTATTTTATCGTTAGCGTTTTAATTGGGAACGTTTCCCTTTGGCACATTTGGATGGATCAATGAAGGCGTGGAGACCGCTTATGGAGAGGATATTTACATCGTGGACGAAGACCTTGATAATTAATCGCTAAAAAGGTAACTAGGTGTTTCTCTTTTAATTGTGTTTATACCAATTGATATGATTAATATGATTTAATTATTGTTTTGTATCATTGGTACATGTTTTATTATTTATCATCATGATTGTATATTATGTTTAATATGTTGTGTATGTTATAATGTTTTAATTAAATGTCGTATGTTGTTTACGTGTTTATTATGGGTGTTATGAGCGCAATTAGGGTTTATGAATGAACCCCTAGTGGCGGCATGATAGGCGGCCAAGAGTGGGATTCAAAGTTATAGCTAAAGCTAGTATAACCTTGATGATGATTCGAGTGTTAAAGCTGAAGTTAATGCAACTTCGGGTCGTTACTCACGTTAAGGCTAGAACAGGTATAACCTTGGAAATACGAATCAGGGTTATAGCTGAATCTACTATAACATTGGGTACGATTTAAAGTTATAGATAAGACTAACGTAACCTTGAGTTTATGGCTCAAGGCTATGGTTGGAACTAGTATAACTTTGAGTTTAATGTGAGGTTAGTATAACCTCACAGGTAATTGTTGAAGTTATAGTCGAGGCTAATATAACCTCGCATCAAGAGTTCATGTTACGGTTAGGGTTACTATAACATTGATCGTTAATACTTGCTTCGTATGTGGTATTGTGTTCAACGTGTTGTATCGTTGTGGCTCTATTTGTTATTGGTTACTCTTGTTCATATGTTGGTAGGACAGTCAGTTAAACTATTCTACTGTGTTGAGTCGTGATGTTATTCAGGCATAAGTTGTACAGTCAATTAAACTGTGCATTTTTATGAGTTGGACAGTCAGTTAAACTGTCTATTGAGTTTAGTCGTGATGTGGTTCATGCTTGTTGTGTGCAGTCGGTTAAATTGTGCATTTGTTGTAGGCTAGTCGAATAGATGACGGTAGTATCAGTTAAATACTATCAGAATGAATTAGTGCTACGCTTCGGGGGTTTAATTGGTCTATGTTCGGGGGTGGCCAGATTCGCCAGTTAAACGTTATGGGTCCCGAGTGTCGTTCAATGTACATTTACAGGATCGAGAGGTCTGGACAGGTCTTAGGAATATAGGCAGTGGTGATACGCTATACCTAGTACTGTGGAGTATCAGTTAAATACTTCACAATCGATGGAGACGTCAGTTAAACGCTTTGTCAGGTAGAGTCGTCAGTTAAACGTTCTAGCGGCGTTCGCTCTATTCGCTATGTTTTGATGCTAGCTTTGTGCCTTATGTTGCTGTGGATCGTGTGCTACTTGGTTTCTAAGTGTCCATGTTCTAGTGGTCGCATAAAGTCTAGGGTGTATGTTTGTGTCCGTTTTAGATTGATAAAGTCATGGTAAGCTATTTTGGTTTTCATGAGTATAGATGGTCTCACATGTTTACTAGTTTTGCATTTCCATTGTTATTGATTGTTAGTTATATTCAATTGTTGTAAACATGACTAGGAGAGCATCTAGTTACTCCCGACTGAATTGTCGCCCCCTCTCTCAAGTTTTCCAGATGGTTGCTGTTTTGTCGATGCTTGCTTGAGATACATCGAGGCGCGAGATGAATAAATTGTTTAGGAGTTTGTTTTATGTTATGAGAACCCTTGAATAATGTATTCGTTTGGTTTTGTTTTAGTAGCGAACCAGATTGGTCAGGTGTTTCCGCCACCTTGACCCTTTATATCAGAGTTATACTCTTATTACTCTTTTTTTATACGTTTTTCTTATGTTATGTAATTCGGGTTGTTACAGTTGGTATCTGAGCGAACACGCTCCCAACTCTCGCTTAGTTGATGACTAAAATAAATGGCTTATTAAATGAGTGAGAGTATATGGGGTAGAAACCAATAGGATTTGTTGGTTTTCTTATGCTTATAGAGTGTATGAGTAGTTTGTTGAAGTGGTACTTAGGTTCTACCACTTTTAATGAGCATTCGTTCTTGTAGATGATGCGAAGCGCGAATGGTGAGACTGATGCTGATCGCATCAAGAGACTTGAGGCTGCTTTGGCATCAATGGCCGAAGATTTCACCACTCACCTCAACAACAACAATAACAACAACAACCGTCTGTATCAGACTGTGTTCGATCGCTTTGTTGTTCACCGTCCCCCTACTTATGATGGTGCAAATGATCCTACTACTTTGGCGGCTTGGATCCAAGAGATTGAGAAGCTGTTCCTTGCTACTGAGTGTCCTGAGGATCAGAAGGTGAACATAGCCACCTATTATCTGAAGGATGAGGCCGAAAACTGGTGGGCTCTTGCTAGAGATGGTATGGAGGTTCAGCCATGATATGGTTGGATTGTCTTCACTGAGGCTCTAAAGAAGAGATTCTATCCAAAGGAGATGCGCTGGTAGAAGGAGCAGGAGTTCTTTCATCTGTAGCAGGGTTTTATGACCGTAGAGGAGTACACCAACAAGTCCGTGAAGCTGTCACGATTTGTTACTTCTGTTGCTATGGACGAGGTGTCGAGGACTCGCCGTTATGAGAAGAATCTGGCTCCCAAGTCCGGACTGCTATGTCGGGTATTCCTTCGACTTGTTTCCAGCAGGCTTATGATGGTGATGTTAGCATTTATGATTTAGTCCGTGCTACTGAGGCTGAGGAGAGTGCGAAGAGTAAGTTTGTGAAGAGGCCTTATGTTTCTCCTAGTGCTCCCCAGAAGAAGCAGAAGTTTGAGGCTCGTTCGTATGCTCCGCTTCAAATGCGGGAAGGCTTACCACCCAGGTAAGTATTGTGCTACTAGCGATCCGCTCACATTCTATACCTGCAAAGCTCCGGGACACAAGGCTATTGACTGTCCCCAGAAGCCCAAGGTTGATGCTCCAAAGGCTGATGCTCCGAAGACTGGCCGAGTGTTCGTGACGAGTCGTGCTGAGGCAGATGCTAATCCAGATGTTGTTACGGGTACTTTTCTGGTTCACTCTTTATTTTCTTCTGTTCTTTTTGATACGGGTGCGTCGATGTCTTTCGTAGATGGACTCTCTTCCTCATCCGTTGATACCTCTATATCCCTTCCTTTGGGTGAGATTGTTTCTTGCTCCGTTCGGTTCAAGGACGTGCCTGTCAGTATTGCAGGAGCGATCCTTCCAGCTGATCTTGTCCAATTCAAACCAGGGGAGTTTAATGTGATTTTAGGCATGGAATGGTTAGCTAGTTATGATGCTAGGTTTCAGTGCCGTGACCAGAAGATCGTGCTTAAGAGTCCTAGTGATAGGTCGTCTCTAACCTATGCAAAAATACCCTAGCGGTACAACACAAGAAATGTAGTATGTAGGGGTCGAATCCACGGGAGGCGGTTTATG
>VHZZ01004779.1:22653-38498 GCA_009801015.1 Silene noctiflora | reverse complement strand
ACCTTCTTTTGCTGACAATCTATGGTGGCTTTATACTTTCCTAACCAATCCATCCCGACTATGACCTCAAACCCATTTAAAGGAAATTCGAACAAGTCGACGGGAAAATAAACTTGCCCTACAACCATAGACACTCCCCTATACAACTTCCTACATGATACAGTACAGACTCTCCCGACGGTATGAAAACATCATCTTTTACAGACTCAAACTCTTCTAGACCCATAACTCTAGCATGCTCCTTAGAAACAAACGAATGGGTTGCCCCCGAATCAAAAGAACAAAAGTAGGAAAGTTATTAACAAGGAAAGTACCAGTAACCACTTGAGCATCCTCCTCTGCGGCCTTCTTGTCCATCATGAACATCTTACCACTGCTCTTCTGCCCACTGCCCTGTACCGTACTCGCCGATGCCGAAGGCTTCGCCGCTGATTTCTGGTTTCCAACGCCACCCGATCTCTGATAACCTCCCCCGTTGGTGCGGTTGAAGCCACTCTGATTCCCCTGGTTCCCTTGACTAGACCACGATCCAGCTGGCTTGTTACTGGACATGCTCCGACTTGGCCCTTGAGCAAATCCTCCACGCCTCGGCCCCTGAAAACCTTGTCCCCCCGGACTAGTGCAATCATGCCTCTTTTGGCCAGTGCCACCACAGTTAAAGCAAACCATCGGAGAACCGCTAATGAAGCTTCTATCTCCCCGACTGCCGAAAAAAGAACCACCTCCATACCCAAAGCCTCCAGAGGACGCCCTCCCCTTGTTGAAGTTCCCTTTCTTGAACCCTGACATAACATTCCCTTCATTTTCAGCCCTTCGCTTTTCCCCACTCTTCTCCCTGGCCTCCATGGTCATCTCGGCCAATCTCTCTGCATTCCCAGCCCTCTCATACACTTCCTTAACATCGGTAAGGACTCCCGAAGTCAGCCTCTCCAGAAACTTCACCGATAATCCCTTCTCAAACCGAATCGCCAGACTCATCTTATTCATCTCCAGGTCATCTACATAACACGCCAGCTCGTTGCTACGATGATAATCTGCCACCGTCATCCCCTCAGTCATGTGGAATGAATCAAACTCCGCCCTCGTCTTGTTCCTAATGTGCTCAGGAACGAACTGTTGCCTCATAGCCTTCTTGAAATCCGCCCATTGAATGGCAGGTTCCCCCATCTCCTTGTAGAACTCCCGAGCTGTCTCTTTTTCTCGATTCCACCATATTACAGCTTCATCTCTGAGGTATAACACAGTTTGTTCCACTTTCATCTCCTCTGGGCAGTTAACGACCTCCAGCACACTCTCCATCTCCATATGCCAGTTGTCTAGCAAGTGCGGTGCTCCAGTGCCCTCATACACCTTCGGGTTAAAGCAAGAAATGGTGGTGCTAATATTGGTTTCACCCACCACCTTCTCTTTGCCCTGCGCCATGGTTCGGAGAGCCTTAGTGAGCACCTCTTGCTGTTCAATCATCCTGGCAACCTCATCAAGGGATATCTCTGAAGCTTTGACATATGCAGCAGATTTCTTTGGGGCCATCGTACTATAGAAATAAACAGTCGTAAGACACAGTCCACGACTTAAACAGTGAAACAGGAAACGCCACTGCACTCAGTCGAGTTCCAGAAGACACTCGGTCGATTGCGACTAACTCAGTCGAGTGTAAAATACACTCGGTCGAGTGCAAAACATCCAGGGTCTGACTCTATTTGACCCCTAAATACTCTCGGTCGAGTGCACATGTAATCAATCGAGTACCCTCTACTCGGTCGAGTGTCTCGCACACTCGGTCGAGTGTAAAACTAGAAGAGATTCTGCCTCAAATCACCCAAAAATCCACTCGGTCGAGTGCCTGGGACTCGGTCGAGTGCCTGGGACTCGGTCGAGTGCCCCACACTCGGTCGAGTCATACCACTTACAGCTACCCGCATGCTTTACATACAATATACAAGATCACATAGCCCTAGCATGTTACTATTTCAGCCAAGTACATCAACATAATTTCATGTGCACACATTCTCATCTTATTCATCATTCATATCCGTCATACCAACATAATCATTCTCAAAACCACACATAATAAACACTTAACACATATCGCCCCTTGACTCTCCCGTGACCGGCTCAAAGTTGTATAGGCAAGTATGCGGTTTCGGGACGTCTCCCTAACCTTTACGGTAGCCCTAAACAACTTCTACCCGGGTTCATTTTAGTTTCACACCCTACGTTCATTTAGTTCATTGGTTTTAGGTTCCAAAATCGTACCACTTTGTAACACCCCCATACTCCGAGGCATCTTACCAAGACTCCTTCAAGGTACAAGGGTGCTACCATCTCGGTTTCCCGAGGTAATGAACATCACAGAAACAATAAAGAAACATTTTATTAATAGTAACGTTTAAAGAATACAAAATCATCTCCTAATACGGAGTACATGGCCAAACTGCACTGAATAAAAGAAATGTAAACTATAACATCCGCGGAAGCTAAAGACTGTCATGACTCCACCCTGCTAACCCCACCGCGTAGTCAGCAACCATCATAGTCATTACCTGCTAGACAATCTGCTAACCATCCCCGAATGGATCATTACAGTTTTCAAACAATAAACGGGGTCAGTCAGCTGAACAATCATATACAACAAAATGTACGCAACAAACATCACCACCATACCACACCAATCACTAGTAACCGACTACACACCGAAGTATGTAGCCCTGCCAGTGGAAGACCGTAGCCAACCACCTAATCCACCCGTAAGTAACTGACTACACACCGAAGTGCGTAGCCCTGCCAGTGGAAGACCGCATCCAACCACCTAAACCACCCAGATACCCATTTCCCTTAATGTGCGCATCCCTCCTACGCTGAGAGAACGTAGGAGGCGAACGATGGGGGTGAGTCCACCTCTCACAATGGCTCACAAAACAATATCACAATAACCAACATCTCCAACCACTATCACCATACAACTCCGCCACCACAATATAGCACAAACATATAATCATATCATAACACAACCGTCACATTATAGCATACAATTYGACARGAAACTGAGTAGGAAAACCTACCTTWTCAGCAATATCAATCAMTCAAGCGATTCARAAACCTTCCKCTATRAATTCTCCTCCTATAACGAATTAAAACATATCATAAGATAATTTCCCCTCAAAACCCCCAAATCAGTAATTAGGGTTCAACACTATACATTAAAGATGCAATAAGACAGTTACCCTTTAAAATCCGATCTCAAGACACGCAGAAACGTTAACAAGCTTGGATTCTTGCTGCAGAAGCGAAGGCTAGAAGGAGAAGCAGTATGTCGTCTAGGTTTTCTTTTGTTTTGAAGGTGTAAAAGTGACTTACTATTTACCGTCTCTATATTTATACTTTCCGCGCAAAATCCGATACGAATCGGACACTCGGTCGAGTGAGTGACACTCGAACGAGTAGCAAACACTCGACCGAGTGCAAGCCAATCGACCGAGTGCATTGCACTTGTCTGATTTCCCCACTCCAGAACACTGCCAGACTGACACAACAGGGCACTCGGTCGAGTACCATGTACTCTACCGAGTGTCCCTACACTGAAAATACCGAGTNACTCCAGAACACTGCCAGACTGACACAACAGGGCACTCGGTCGAGTACCATGTACTCTACCGAGTGTCCCTACACTGAAAATACCGAGTATTACAATTGGGCCATCCTCCTTGCTCCGCCTCATATAAGCAACACGAATCTTCCGTCCCTAGTGTAACACCCCGACTTACCAAGGAGCCTTAGCTAGGCCTTCCCTGATAACTAAGGGTGCTACCATCTCGGTTTCCCGAGGTAAGTATATATAAAATTGAGCATCCAAGAACGTTTATTACATATGTTACAAGTTACAGCGAAGACTGGGAAACAACATAAATTTGCGAACAAAGGGGAACTCTACTCGAACTACAGACATCATTACATCAGACGATCTCCCATCCCATAGAAAACACCAAGCAACAAAGCATCCATAACATCACTAAATTTTCAAATCTGCCTGCTCACTATCCCAAAATGGATCAGCACATTTTTGAAAATATAAAACAGGGTCAGTTAACTATAGAATAATATGATAGGATAATTAAACATAACAACCATAGTAATAGTAACCAATCCCCATACGCCAATAGTAACCATTAACTAACTAAACCCCGGGTGCTGCAGCCCTGCCAGATTACCTATCGTAAAAGGTAACCCTCGCCGCCAGTGGGGACCGCAGCCGTACCACCTAAGCCCCTCTCAATGCATGAACGAACCCAAGTCAATTATTGTGCACATCCCCCTTTCGTCGAGAAACACATGAGACGAACAATGGGGGCTAGACCATCTCTCGCGATGGGTCACAATACCAACACCAACTCTATACAACTCCAACATCAATATCCATATCATCATCATACATTAACATAACTCAATCATAAAGCAGTAGCAAAGATCGTCACATTATACTTCATATTATTCTACAATCAACTGAGTAGGGAAACCCTACCTGGGCGGCAATCCGAGAAGCACCAATCCACGCATACGTGATCACGGGACAACGCTATCGACCCCTACAACGACAGTACAACCAAATTACACACAACCAAAACCCTAACCTAAGACTTACAAATGGTGACGGTGACTTATCTTATTAGACGTTCGGATAACTAGGCCGGTACCACCGCACGCATCCACTCCCATGGTGGTCTCCTAGGTAGAGGCTAGAAAGGTAGATAGGGAGGTGAAAGGTAGGGGAATGAGTGTTCTGGTTTTAGGGTTGCAGAAAAGAAAGAAATTAAATGATTCCGAGTTATGACTTCCGTGTAACATTATATTATGATGTCACCTGCGCACTCGGTCGAGTACCAACATACTCGACCGAGTCAGGCGCACTCGGTCGAGTGACCCCTACTCGACCGAGTGTCCTGCACTAGGCCGAGTCCATGAATGTATAAAAACGAGTTCTAACATGGTCAAAGGCACTTAAGGTCAGTCAAGGGGTCCCCCGACGGGTATTACAGTCTCCCCCCCTTAAAAAGAACTTCGTCCTCGAAGTTCGACTCCCCGACACCGTAGTTGGTTTGTCCAAACGCTAAGGTTCAGTAGGGTAGATCACACTCGATGCTATTATGACTCACCTAATCGCCATCATCCGCTAGTCTCCACTCCACATCACTTCCATCTATCCCGTTCCATACATAAACGTCATGCAACACATACTACATAGTAACTTGTTGTGATAACTTGCCTTGTCATACCACTCATATAAAACACGCATACATACATACATAACACTATACTTAGCATGATACCACGACTCCATACCACATAACATGATAATACAACTCTTTTAGTGAAACATGTAGCGCAAACTTCATCCTCGCGCGCAAAGCACTCTACCCCCCTTAAAAGGAACTTCGCCCAGAATTTCACCCTCCGAGCGGTCAAGGACAAAAGTGACACTAGTTTTATACTATTTCCCTGCGTACGGAAAAGGTAATAACCAACAACGTCGAAAACATGGTCGTTCAGACAATGAAGGTTGAATGATATGGGTTACCCTTGACATGACATACCCAACAAAATCGTTATCCCCTCTTGACCGTTTTCCCAAGCAAGACCATACCTCTAAACCACGACTTAACCAAACGTTACATTATCTATCCAAGCCATACCATACAAGCATAACGTAAACCAAGTTAAACAGCTATTACTCGGCCGAATTACAGGCACTCGGTCGAGTAGCAGACACTTAGTTAAGTAAACCATACTTGGTTGAGGGCTCTGCGTATTCGGTCGAGTAGCCACAAATCAGAATACCAACCAAACACTGGAAATAAGGTACTCGGTCGAGTGCGGTTGGTACTCGGTCGAGTTTACTCTACTTGGTCGAGTTTCCCCTGTGCACTCGGTCGAGTATTCCAACAAAAAGGATTGCCCACAAAGCTAACATTCCGACAACCAACGTTCACCTGTACAAAAACCAAAACGGTGACTGGGGGTCACCTAAAGTAAGATACCAACAAAGAAGAGTCTAATAACAAAATAAATCTTGGCCTTATGGCCACATACAACATCCCAAATTAACGTTTTGTACCACTAGGCACCAAATAGATAAAAGTTAGACAAAAAAACAAAAGAAATGAACTCAAAGGTGGTTATCCAGGTCATCATCCATCGTATCTTCATGCCCCGCACCTGAGGATTCTGTGACATCATACCCTCCTCCATAGCCCAACAGTGTAACACCTCCTATCCATCCTCCCTGCTCATCAAGCTGACTCCCGTAGTTAGCTCTCCATGGACTTGTGAGGCATCCTTTCTCAAAGCTCTCCGGAGCACCCCAGGAAGATCGGTCCATCCCGCAGCAGTGGAAAACGCCACTGTCATCTCCTGGTCCCCTACACCATGTTGGCTGAGCAAGGTCCGTCCCTTGCCCTGCTGCTGCGTCATATCATGAAGGTTCCTCAACACCAAAGTGTTGGACAACCGCTCAATCAGCTCGCTCACCTGTATCCGCGGATCATGCACCGTAGGATAGCCCGGATACTGATACATGGGGCCTCCCTACGGTACATAAGGGGTCTCCTCCGGTACCTCCCTCGTAGCCCTGATCCCCCTAGGTGCTCGGGTCGTCTAATTCGCCTTTCCCCGGCTAGTGGCTAGAGTAGGCTCCGGCATGTCATGGAGTACGTGCCCCGGAATGAGGTAAGTCTGGTGAGGTGGTGCCGTATAGTCAGTGCACTCCTCCAGGTGCTCAGTCTCAGGTAGGTTAGCCGGGTCAGGTAACCTCATCCATAACGTGCCTCTCACCCTCCAAGCCAAAGTCTTATCGTCCATTACCCTTAACCACTTTTGCTGGAGAAAATAATCCTTGTCTAACACTAGCACACTCTTGAATATTGCCGAGAAGTCGGGAGAGCGCTCAAAATTGGCCAACCTCGAGGCCAACCGGGTCGCTATAGCCCCATAGCTAAGATGACGGTGAGGTGATTGAGCCATAAGCGCCAAACTGGAGCACACAATAGCCGGTGGACTATAGTAGAACCTCGCCTCCCTCTGCGGGTTCAGGTAGGACATCAAAAACATAACCTCATGAGAGTTAGGCTTACTTACGTCACTCCTCTCATACAGTAGACAGGTCATCATCCTCAGAAAAATCTTCAGTGTCACGTTCTGAACGTTGTTGATAAGCATGGCACTAACATTGGTTGTGGTGCTGGTAAAAAAGGAAAGGTACTCACTAGCCCTGCGCTCCATAGTCACATCAAGGTAATGCTCCGCGATAGGCTTCTCCAACCCCAAATGCTCCGCTAAATCCTTCATGGTTATGTCAAAGTCATTGTTCATTAGTCTAAAACGGCAAGTCTCCGCATCTTCATCATAAGAGAAGGAGCTCATAAACTCCATGGCGAGGAACTCGTAGGAATGTTTCCTCAACCTATACAACCATATCAACTCCAAGGTCTTAAAGATGTGCCTCATGTCGACCTCAATCCCCAATTCCACCGAAATACTCGTGTCCACGCACCTAGTAGCCCGGATGGTACGAGTCATAAGGGAAACAAAGACCTCTCGCTGTCTGAAATCAGCGAAAACAACAGATGGGTAATGGCTCACAGGTGGAACCCTAGGACCTTGGCTCCCCTGTCCCCTCTCGGCGTCGTTTTTGGCCCTGGTTCTCTTGGTAGGTGGTCGGGTGGCGTTAGCTCTCGGCATGATGCAATGATATCAATTGACAACAAAAGAAATTTTGGCTCAAGTATTGAAATCAAGAAGAAATTTCAGATTCCCATTACCAAGAAAAGTGAAGTCTTAAGACGGATTTTCCGCTCAAAATACTCAAAATCGATTGCAAACATTGATAACATTAACATCCCAAAGCCTTTTTTTTCTTTTTTTTTGTCTTAAAAGGGGATCTGAAGTATCAAAACCAAAATGAACCTAAGCTTAAAAATTTCGGTTTCCAGCATCAAAACAAGAGCTTAAACAAGTTCTATCATCATCTACAACATGAACCTAAGCCTAAAACTAAGGCTTCTACTTCTAATTTGGGGATTTCGTTACCAAGAATAAGGAACTAATGAAAATAAAATTACCTTGAAAATTTGAAGAGGATGAACAAGAAAAGGATGATTAAGACGGAGTTGAGACGTAAGAACATAAGAGCCTTCAAGCTTTGATGAGAGAAAACAATTTGAGAGTTTTTGAGAGAGAGAGTAGAATTTTAGTTGTGTCGAAAATAAGGAATAAAAAGGGGTTTATAAGTGTAAATATCGAAATCGCGATTTCTGGGTTATTAGGGGCACTCGGTCGAGTACGAACCGCACTCGGTCGAGTATCCGTCACTCGGTCGAGTACAAGGTACTCGGTCGAGTGTCGATAATGGGCAGATTCAACCCAGTTCTGCCTATTTACGAACTCGGTCGAGTATCCTACGCACTCGGTCGAGTTGACGTGACTCGGTCGAGTTCCCCAAAAAGTCAATTAAAGAGGTTATGTCGTCGATATCAGTGTTCCTGCAATACAATATGTCGTTCGGAGTCCGAGGAGCGTCTCGAAACTCGTCACTAGTTAGTCTTTTACTCACGATGCGATCAAACTAGACATCAAAGATATAAAGCACAAACTAACTACCTTATGCTCCATCCTAACTATCGATACCGACTCCAACACGCGATTATACTCATAGCATCGCGTCCAAAACTCATACATACTCAAAATGTTGTGCAACATCTGCAAACCCCGTCTTCCAAATCCCCAAACAAGTAAACAGTTAAATCACATGTACACATTTACCAAAAAGCCATTCATCGTTCCTACCTCATACCAGGTCACATTATACTAGCTACACACATCTGTATACAATGAAAGTATATTCAGCACATATCACACTAGCAGCTTCAGTATAGCATCCTACCCCGAGGTTACTAACTTAAGCACATTGGGGTCGTGATTCTGGAATGATGGCGTCTTCTCACCCAAAACTAAACACAAGGGGATCCCAACATACATGCACCAGGTTCATTTTAATTGACACCCTACGTTCATTAGGTTCATTGGTTATAGGTTCCAAAATTGTCTCTCTGATACCACTTTGTAACACCCCGGCTTACCAAGGAGCCTTAGCTAGGCCTTCCCTGATAACCAAGGGTGCTACCATCTCGGTTGCCCGAGTTAAGTATAGATCAAATTGACCATCCAAGAACGTTTATTACATATGTTACAAGTTACAGCGAAGACTGGGAGACAACATAACTTTACATATTAAAAGAGACGAACAAAGGGGAACTCTACTAGAACAACAGACATCACTACGTCATACGATCTCCCATCCCATAGAAAACACCAAGCAACAAAGCATCCATAACATCACTAAACCTGCAAATCAGCCTGCTCACCATCCTCAAATGGATCATCACAATTTTGAAAACATAAAACGGAGTCAGTCAACTATACAATAATATGACACGATAATAAAACATAACAACCATAGTAACAGTAACCAATCCCCATACGCAAATAGTAACCAGTAACTGAATACACCCCGGGTGTTGCAGCCCTGCCAGATTACCCATCGCAACAGGTAACCCTCGTCGCCAGTGGGGACCGCAACCATACCACTTAAGCCCAGCTCAACGCATGAGCGAAACCAAGTCCATTAATGTGCACATCTCCCTTGCGTCGAGAAACACAAGAGGCGAACAATGGGGGTGAGACCATTTCTCGCAATGGCTCACAATACCAACACCAACTCCATACAACTCCAACATCAATATCCATATCATCATCCTACATTAACATAACTCAATCATAAACCAGTGGCAAAGATCGTCACATTGTGGATGAGGGAAATTGCCCACTGGAACGCCTTTATTTCATAAAAACATTTTACCTTTTTCAAAAGTGTCGTCACTAAATTTTTAATGGAATTTAGAAACTAATTTTGTTGAGATTTTAGGTCCTTATGAGATTACATGTTAGGAAGTTGAATTAAATTCTTTTAATAAAACACTCAACCCCGCCCGTTGCAATAGCGGTCTCTACTAAGAAAAACAATGGCTATTTGACTATGTATCACATGCGCATATACAATCGTTGTTTTAAACCCTAACATATGACATTAATTATATGTCAATTTAATGCACATTTAACTTGTCAAGTTATTTTAGCATACGAAGTTCATTTAAACTATTCTAGTAAAAATAAACATCCAAAAGAAAGATTAGAGAATTCTTACTCTACCGGCGCTGCAAAAATTGTTAGTTCATAGCAATAATTGTAATAAAGCTAATAAACAATTAAACATACAAAATTGCGAACAAAAGAGGCAAACAAAGACCCTTGGCCGAGACATCATACACAGCCTAATAGCCTAAATTGGTTCATGCATATCCTATTCTAGGTTGAGTCGGATTCTAATTGTGTAACATGATTAGATGCATAATTACAGAAGCATACAAGAAATTAAATCAAATAAACATCACATAATTACAGAGAATTTGAAAACAAGCAACAATTGACAAATTCTAAGCCAGAGGGTAAGGGAAGGCACACGACCCAAAGTAGTCGAAACACACGACCAAAACTGGAAATTAGATGACCCATATTGAAACATGTGAATCGCTATGGTAATTACAACTCATTAATATTATTTCATAATAATAACATGTGATAACAATTAAACAATCTAAAAAAGACAAATCTAAACATTCTATTTAGATATTCAAATTAACATGTGAAAACAAACTAGAAAAAATATACAAACAAGATCTAGATTAATTACATATTGTATGAAATTGCAAATTGTTAAAATCGAGTTAGAAAAACGAGTTTTGAAAGAGGAAAGGAGGGATGATTGTCACGCAGCCCAAGGAGGTCGACTGTTGCTTCTTTTATCTTATTTTAGTCATCAAATGTTAATAAGACGGTGTTAAGCACGCGGTCTTATACTAGTGAGAAAAGGTGATAGAAAAGACGGGTTAATTAATTAAGTCGAATCAACAAGTTAAATCAAATTACAGATTAAGTTAATATATGACCTATATGTCTAATGAACTGGAATGTATGACCTATCTATCTAATTAATTAAATTATTAAAGTTGTTAATTGTTAATTAAACATGTTATTTACATATATGTCTAATGAACTGGAATGTATGACCTATCTATCTAATTAATTAAATTATTAAAGTTRTTAATTGTTAATTAAACATGTTATTTACAATTTATTACAACTTAGTCATAAAAACAAAATCTAATGTCTAATTCAATTAGCAAATTAAGTTATAGTCATCGATTAGTCAAATTAATTAAATTATAAGTCCAATCTAGGTTTGGAAGACCGTGTGGTATGGCCGAATAAGAGAAAAATATTGAAACTCGATTTCATCACTTTGCAACTCGAATTAATTCAATTATTAATGCCCTCTTACAAACACAAGGATATGTAAATGAATGGAACCACTTCGATCACTTTAGAAGAATTATAGGGTTCCACCCAACTCAACGAGGGTGTTCATAATGATACTTTAACTCATACTCGATATTAAATTAAGTTAGATTTAAAAAAACACAATTAAAACAATAAAAACGATAATTAAAAGACATAACTAAAAAAAACGATAAAAACGAAAATAAAAGTGAAAAGGAAGGAATTTTGGCACCCTAAACTTACATGTATTGTTGATCGATATCTTAGATCGTAATCGATTGTAAGGTTTTATCCCGAGGGGCCGTCGTCGACGAAAACAATTGAAACTTGCGAAATTGAATTTGAATATCACGTTGAAATTTGCGGTTTGCACAACCAACTTCAAACGATCACCACGACTTCGTTTCTTAACCAAAAAGTGATTTGAATGATGTTATGGAAACTAGAAAGTATGAATTTTGTGAATATTTCAAGAGATCAGAAGGTTTAAGGAAATTTGAGCACGAAAAACAATGTATAAGACAAAACAGAAAAATAAAAATAGGATGTTTGTTCCTTGTTTTCGAACGTCTGCCTCCTCTTTTTCTTAGGTTTTTTCTGCAAGTTTTTGAGCTTGAGTGATATGTAAGGTTTCCAATGGATGCTAAGCCTTGTTAATGGTCGAAGTATATCGGTATTTATAGGGTAGAAAATTGATTAGAAGTTTGGACTGTTTGTGTTTGTGTGGAGTTTGAACACGGTTTTCAAGGGGATTGGTATAGGGTTTGTTGGTTTTATTAAGGGGTAAAGTAGTATGGATAATTTAGGTAAGTATGAAAGCTTAGAATGGAGGAATTGGAGCTTGAATTGGATTCAAAAATCCGCTGAAAATAGAGTAAGAACGCGGGCTGTTTATGCATGTTTCGTGGGCTGTTTTTGAGCAATGATTTGGACGGGTTTAGGTGGTGGCTATGGGGCTAAGTGAGGGTGGTTTTATGGTCTGGAGAGGGGTGGTTTGTATGGGCTAGATAAGGGATTGAATTGGTAGTATTTTGGTGTGCAAAAGGGTCAGGTAAAGGGCTATGCTGAACACGGGTGAAGGGTGTTCGGGTTGGGACTTGTTTGGGATTGAATTTGGGTTGGGTATGAGGGTTCGAACCTGGGTTGGTAGGTTGGGTAAGTAATTGGGTCGGTCTACTCCAAATTCGTGCCTAATCGGAAAGAAAATGGGCTTAAAAATTGAGCTTTAAATTGCCCATTCAATCAAGTTTTCAACTCGTCTTTTAAAACTTTTGAAATTCGATTTTTTAAATGAAAATTGAAAATTGAATAAAATAAATATTTTATTTTCAATAAAATAAATATTATAAGTAAAATAAATTCAAATTAAAATGAATTTGAAACAATTAATTTAAATTTCATTTAAATAAACGAATAAAACATTTTAAAAAACGTTTCATCGACAACGTCATTTTTACATCGTAAAACGAACTCAAATAACGATATGACCAACTTTAAAGTACAAGTTGTCATATCATCATTGGGTGTTTGATGGGGTTTTTATAAATGCCAGTATCGACATATACGGGTATCTATAGAGCCCCCACTTTGACTGAGCTTGGACAGGCAAAAGTCAAAGTATACCCCAAGTCCAATGACCTGAGGATTCCGCGAATCTTTTTATAGTCCATTAGCGTTGCGTATGTAAGCTCGCCAGCCATAAGAAGAGATCATACCTGAAACGCGGTTCTGGATGCCTCTATCCGTTTTCATTGACTTGCATTAATGGTGGGTTGAGCCTTATCCTCAGGCGCCTACGTATCCGTTTATGATAGAATCAAACCCGGATCGTAGTTCGACATTCTACTGGCTCATAGCTTTCTGCTATTTCGGCCCAAATGGATGGGGCTTTCCAAAAGAAGGTTGCCATCTTTTTCATTGTCATTGTCTTTCAGCTGTGGAATTCTTCCATTTCATATTCTTTGGTGGATGCCATCTGTTCATTTTCATAATGGATCTCTGGAGACTATGGCTATAGAGCCCCCAGTTGAAGTGTACCTGCTCAAACTTGGTAGAAAATCATGTAACATATATATCATGTAATGAAAATGTCATCGACACAGGTTGCAAAAGAATAAGTCATCGACCTGGATAGTAGAGTTGTGATTTTTGAAAAAGAGATGGGACATCGATCCGAACATTGTTTTGAAAAGGGAAATGTTCGTCGATCTTGAAAATAACATTTTTGGAAGTGAAACTCGGTCATCGACCTGGGTAACATTTTGAAAATGAAAATGATCGTCGAACTTGAAAATGACATTTTTTAAAATGATAATGGGCTCGACCCGGATAAGGCTTTGAAAAGGGGCTATCGACCCGAATAACATTTTGAATTTGAAATGATCATCGATCTCGAAATTGAATTTTGGAAAAAAGTTTCTGAAATTCCTAATTTTTGGATGGTAAGTGAATAGACTCGACCGACATTTTGAAATGTGACGTGAAACGTAAGACCCGTAATTAGGATGGGGACCCATGGTTGAGGTAGGCATAGCCCTCTACCCTCGAACAAAAAGAAAATAAAAATCCGTAAGTGTGTACGAGTTTAAACTCAAATATTGACTCGCTGGGGATAGAAATGTAAATTAGCCATTCTGACTGTTGACATATGACAAAAACTGCAAATGGATTAAACGATGTTGGGTGGGCTGTATGCCCCCCCTGACGTTTAACGGTGGCCGGCCGCTCCATAAGGAGTTGGTTTTCTTAAATCTGATTTGATTAGGTTTCCTTGAGTCAATAACATCAGAGTTTCCTAAATTCAGTAAAATTCCAAAATATTGAGTTTCCTAAAATCGAAAGGAATCTCCAAGTTTTCCCTATATAAGGGGGAAAGACATGAAGAAAAGAAACACAATTCTCTCTTCCAACTTCTTTTCTTGAAATTTCTCTCTAGAAAATATGAATTCGCTAGTAGGAACCATGAAAGCCTGGGCCAATGATTTCAAAAGGCGAGAGACCCAAGCTTTGATAGATGTAGGTATTTAAGAAATACTTCCATATGTTCAAATTGTTCCTCAAACTTCCTTTCTAGCTGAATGTTTGAGAAAATGGGATCCAAATCATCATGTTTTTTCCTTTCCTGAGGGAGAGATATGCCATCTTCCCGAAGAATTCACCATCTTAGAGGGGGTGGAAAATAACACAAGAGTCTTCCGTACCCGATCTTACTGCTGATTGGGTTAGAGAGCATTGCGAATATTTGGGCCTGACTCGCAAGGAGGCCCATGCTGTGATTAATGGAGAACAGGCGAACTTAACTGCTTTGGTTCACATCTTTCGAAATGCTAATGATCCTGTTATTTCCACCGTATATCATCGACGGGCTTTTGGCTTGATAATGTTATACCTGTACTGTTTTGAAGGGTGTATAGATGTTGCAACAGGCCGAGGCCAGGCTCGTTTATTTCGAATCGTGGAACAAATGGAGAAGCGTGCTAACCCAGCCCAGATCATTTTGGCTGAGACCCTTAGAGGTTTGGATCTCCGTAAGACCGACCCAGATGCTCCATTCACTGGATCAACCTGTCTTCTTCAGGTTTTCTTTTTTTTTCGCGTTTTTCTTCTTTCTTTTTTGTTTCATTTTTTTTTTTTCACACGTTTTCTTCTCCTCTTTTTTTTTTCTTTTCGTTTTTCATTCATTTTATTTTGTCCCGACAGGTTTGGTTGATGGAAAGGCTTAGTTTGATTGACCCACCAAATGATCCAGTGAAATACCGAGTTATGAGCATCTCCAACCGTACTTCTCGATTTACGCTAAAAAAAGGATCCGAATACTAGCGCGAGATGTTAACCACTGGGATTGGGTCACATGTTCAGTGGTCTTTGCCATGGCTTCGCCTGGGCTCTCTTACCGGGCTTCTCGATATTGATAAGTGAAGGAGGAAGGATTAAAGTGGGTAAGTGAATGATGGAGATGAGATGAAGATTGGTGGAGGTATCTGATGTTTTAGTGAGAGGGGGAGATGTGAAAAATGAAGAAGAAGAATGAATGAGAAAGGGGATCTCGCGTGTTTTTTTAGGCTGATTTGTATCTCCCAGCCGGTTGGGAACCGNGAGATGTGAAAAATGAAGAAGAAGAATGAATGAGAAAGGGGATCTCGCGTGTTTTTTTAGGCTGATTTGTATCTCCCAGCCGGTTGGGAACCGGGCACCGGTCCGCCAGCTGGGGACTCCTCTCATTATTTTTTCCAAAAATCAATTATTCTCAAAATAAAAACTGCACGACGCCAGTAGAGGCACCGGCTGCCGATTTACTGGCAGGCGCACTGTAACACCCCCATTTATATAGGAGCCTTTAGCAAGACATTCCCACATAAATAAGACTGTTACCATCTCGGTTTCCCGAGGTAGTGAATAAC
>VHZZ01004773.1:25219-35611 GCA_009801015.1 Silene noctiflora | reverse complement strand
TTCAGTTATTATTGGCATAAAGCCCACCTAATGTACTTATATAAACATACGACATAACGTAATACAATCCATCATTCCCCTCATATTGTTTAACATGGTATCAGGGATTTTCTTCCACAAAATTCTCCACCACCAAACCCTAATCTAACCACCGCAGTCACCACGAAAATCGTTCATCTTCCAAACATGCCAGGCGACGATGAACACAAAGAGCCACCGAAGCTCGATTAAACTAGCCCCTATTATCTTGGTCCTCATGACATCCCAAACATCAAAATCTCAAACGTTATGCTTCGTCGCGGAAATTATGACGATTGGAAAAATTCAATCAAAATGTCGTTAAAATCTCGCCGAAAATTCGGTTTTGTTGACGGAACAATCAAAAAGCCAACCGATGCTTTCTTTCTCGAAAACTGGGAAGTTGTTCATTGTACCTTGGTACAATGGATTCGAAATACGATCGATCCTTCGATCCTTGATACGGTGTCTTATGTCGCTGACGCTTCTGCCCTTTGGTCCGAATTGGAGTCACAGTTTAATGTCGTCGATGGTACGCTTATTCATGATGATTTTAACCCAATTACATGATTGCAAACAAACAAAAGGTATGGATGTCACTACTTTTTATGGTAAAATGAAGTCTCTTTGGGATTCTATTGTTGTCCATGAACCCCCGTTTGCCTGTAAATGCGGAAAGTGTGAGTGTGAAATAGGACCTGCTGCGATTAAACGCCTTGACAACGAGAGGCTACACCAATTTTTTATGGGCTTAGATGCTACAATATATAGTAATATCCGGTCCCAACAATTTCAATTGGATCCTTTGCCCTCTCTCAGTCGTGCTTACCATGCCGTGTTGCAACAAGAGCTCTTACGTGCGCCTAAGGAATCCATTCCCGATGTCTCAGAAATTTCTGCTTTTGCTTTGCCTCCTACCACTAATAAACAGGTTGATTGGCACGCTTTATGAAACAAGGAATGTGGTGAACGCCGCCAACTTTTCTGTTCTTATTGTGAAACTCGTGGGCATAATGTTAGTAATTGTTACTTGAAATCGCAACGGTTTCCGGACTAGTGGGGTGATCGACCCCGCAACTTGGTTGATTATCGTCGCGCACGAGCAGGCAGCAGCCGTGGACAGGGCCCTGGCAGTTCCGGGTCTGCTCCTCCTGTCTCGGCTGGTCAGTCCTCTGGCTCGACATGAACTTCCTCTTCCTCGGGTCCGATTGTTCATGCAAATATGTTGACCTCTGGAGTCTCAACTAATTCTGTTCTTGCCTCTGATTGTCTTAGTGGTATGTGCTCTTGGATTATTGATACGGGCGCCTCCAATCATGTCACGAGCAATTCCATGTGTTTGGAGGAGCAACGTGTGATTCCTGCCCATCCCGTTGGTCTTCCGAATGGTCAACGGGTCGAGTCTACAATAATGGGAAATGTTTATATTAATGAGTTGCTAATTTTACGAGACGTTCTATTTGTTCCTAGCCTCACGTGTAACTTGATTTCCGTTTCCCAACTCACTGCCTCTAATAATTTTTTGTTTGAGTTTGCTAAAAATGCTTGTCTTATTCAGGACCGTTCTTCGAGGACGACGATTGGGAATGGTGAGCTACGGGATGGACTTTATTGGATTGGAGCTCAAGCACGGCCTCCCATGGTTAATCAAGTGTCCAGTACGGGTTCTCTCGATCTTTGGCATCGGCGACTAGGTCATCCTTCCGATAAAGTGGTCAAGACTATTCCTTTTGCTACTAGTTTTATTTCCAATAAAAACTTTGTTTGTGATGCGTGTCATTTTGCTAAGCAGCATCGTAGTACTTTTCATTTGAACGATAAGCGTGCTTCAGGATTTTTTGATTTAATACATTGTGATTTGTGGGGATCTTATCGTCTTAAATCCTCTTGTGGTGCGTCATATTTTTTGACCATTGTTGATGACTTCTCCCATGCTACTTGGGTTTATTTATTGGTCGATAAAAAGGAGGTTACGGACATTTTTATGAATTTTTTGAATATGGTTGAATCACAATTTTCTACCACTGTCAAAGCTATCCGTAGTGATAATGGTACCGAATTTCATTGTATGGCTGGCTATTTTTTTCAAAAAGGCATCTCGTTTCAAACATCTTGTGTCGGCACGCCCCCAACAAAATGGTCGTGTCGAACGCAAACATCGTCATATTTTGAATGTGGCACGTGCTATTCTTTATCAAGCCCACTTACCTAAGTCGTTTTGGGGTGAATGTGTTTTAACTGCCGCCTATTTAATTAATCGGACCCCCTCTCCTTTTCTCGACAACAAAACACCTTATGAGTGTCTTTTTGGAGCACCACCATCCTATAAAAATTTAAGAGTGTTTGGGTGTCTTGCTTTTGCTCACAATCAAAATACAAAGGGAAATAAGTTTGCTAAACGGGGTCGTAAATACATTTTTGTCGGGTATCCTAACAATAAAAAGGGGTGGAAGCTTTATGATCTTGAAACGGAATCATTCTTTGTTTCACGTGATGTGGTATTTTATGAGGCTCATTTCCCGTATGCTCCGTCCCCGTCCTCTAATACCCCTGACCCGTCTTCTTTGGGCGATTCTTTTGCGGACCTTGGCCCTGATTTGGATAACACGGGTGCTGGGCCGCATGATCAACCTACCACGGGTGATGGGCCTGCTGGTGATGGTCCACCTAATGCGGATGATGGGTCGGCGGATTCGGTTGCTCTTGATATTGGTAATGGGTCGGATACTGATAACACTCCCAATGAGGCTCTAAACCCGAACTCTAATGGGTCAACTAGTGATGATCCTCCTGCTATTTTAGGACGCGGTTATCGTCTTAACTTCCCCAATTCTCGTCTTCAAGGGTATGTTCTTGACACTACTCAAAGTCCATCCTCCTCCCCAAGCTCACCACGTTCTCCAACGTCGCCCTCAGGTACGCCTTATTCTTTAGCAAACTATATTAATTGTGATAAATTTTCGGGAAAGCATTGCACTTTTCTTGCAGCTATCACCTCCGGGGTTGAGCCGCCCTCTTTTAAAGAGGCCCTTCAACATGAAGGGTAGCGATTGGCTATGCAAAATGAGATCGATGCCTTTGAACGGAATGCTACATGGGGACTTACTGATCTTCCCTCTAATAAGAAAGCTCTAGGTTGTCGGTGGGTGTATCGCATTAAATTAAGGTTGACGGTTTGGTCGAAAGGTTTAAAGCTCGCTTGGTTGTATTTGGTAATCATCAGGTTGAGGGCATTGATTACGGAGAAACATTTGCTCCGGTTATTAAAATGGTCACCGTCCGTACTTTTTTAGCTGTTGCGGCCATTCAGAAATGGGAATTACATCAAATGGACGTTCACAACGCGTTCTTACATGGTGACTTATCTGAAGAAGTTTATATGCGTCTTCCACCCGGATTTAGCAAGGGCAAAGAAGGGAAAGTATGTCGGTTGAAGAATTCTTTATATGGTCTTCGTCAGGCACCACGGTGTTGGTTCGCTAAATTAGCCACCTCCTTGCGTGACTACGGGTTTCGGCAATCCTACTCGGATTATTCTTTATTCTCTTACTCGCATGACAAGGTGCGTCTTTATGTCCTTATTTATGTTGATGATCTTGTCATCGCGGGGAACGATGCTTCCGCTATTGCTTCTTTCAAAACATATTTGGGGAATTGTTTTCACATCAAGGATTTAGGGCCACTTAAATATTTTCTTGGCCTTGAAGTTGCTCGTAATGCTGATGGAATTTATCTCAACCAACAAAAATATGCTCTTGATATTATTGCTAAAGCGGGCCTTCTTGGAGCTAAGCCGGCTGCGACACCCATTGAACAAAATCATAACCTTGGCTTTGCCAATGAACCTCTCTTGGCCGACGTGACTTCCTATCGTCGTCCTGTCGGGCGTCTTGTTTATCTTGCTGTTACACGACCCGATTTATCAAATGTGGTTTATGTCTTATCTCAATTTTTACATGCTCCGCGTCAAGCTCATATGGTGGCTTCCTTACGTGTTGTGCGGTATCTTAAAGGTAGTCCGGGACAGGGAGTTCTTTTTCACTCCGATAGTAGTTTGGTTATTTCCGGATGGTGTGACTCGGATTATGCTGGTTGCCCCTTGACTCGCCGTTCCGCTACAGGCTGGTTTATTCATATTGGTGATTCGCCCATTTCTTGGAAAACCAAGAAGCAACATACGGTGTCCCTATCTTCAACCGAAGCCGAATATCGGTCTATGGCCGCTATTGTTTGCGAACTTAAGTGGCTTAAGGGTCTTTTGGCTAGCTTGGATGTCGCTCTTCCCTTACCTATGAAGTTGTTTTGTGACAATCAATCCGCTTTGCACTTAGCCCGCAACCCGTTTTTTCATGAGCGGACAAAGCATGTCGAAATTGACTGTCATTTTGTGCGTGATGCCATCGTCGAAGGTTTGGTGCAACCCGTTCATGTCTCGACTCATGAGCAACTAGCGGATGTTTTTACTAAAGCTCTCGGCGTCAATCAGTTTTTCTATCTTCTTCGCAAGCTGGGCATTCTCGATCTCCATGCTCCAGCTTGAGGGGGGTATTAGGCCTAGACTATTGTATAATAGGCTTCAGTTATTATTGGCATAAAGCCCACCTAATGTACTTATATAAACATACGACATAACGTAATACAATCCATCATTCCCCTCATATTGTTTAACACTAAGGCATACTTGAGTGATATCATTTATCCCTAAAACATCTTTCCAGTTGCAAAGCTTGGAGTGTGTACTCCCTTGCCAACATCACACCATCATTTTATTTGGTACTCCGTATTAAAATGATGTCTTTAGTTTGATTGCGTATTTGGATAATTGGCGATTGATAGACTAATTTGTCATTAAAAAAGTATGACTAAAAGTTGCACATTCTTTCTGCAAGATAACATTAGTTACATGTATGAATTTATAAAAGTCACTTATAATTATACTTCAATACTTCAAGTTCTGTTATTCACGTTCTGCACTCTAGTCTTGGAAATTTGATGTACCGAGTATTGTAATAAATAAATTTTTTAATCCCTGAAATTTATTAAAGTTATTTTTAATCAAGGATAAAACAAAACAAAAATTGAAACAAAGTAGGCTTTTCCGTGACTCCTTAAGCATTATCAGCCCTCTAGCATTGACACATAATCCATAATGTACGTTTAGTTATCAGCCGTTTTTTTTACAAAGACAAAGGGGTTAAAAGAGTTGTCACCCTATTGTTATTTTCGAATTGATCTGACAAAGTTTTAGTTAATCTAAGATTTTAGGAATTTGTTATAACTTTATAAAATGCTTTCGAGCAATTAGAGAGATTCCCACAATTATTTTGGTTATAATAAACCATCATCCCATAATTTATAATAAAAATTAATAACCGAAGTATGCCTTTTACTTCTATATTTGATCATCATATCGAATATCGATTTATACTAATCGATCCAAAAAAAAGGAGGCAGTACAATTGACTATACTACAAGAATTTGGTGACGGCATAAAAACTCCACAAGAAGAATTTGTCCTCACTCATGCGCATTTCGGAAACCTTTCCAGAAGGTCACCCATCCTAAGACTACTCTCAGCCAAGTACGCTTAACCGTGGAGTTATTTTGCATAGATAACCAGAAGAGAAAGTGCACTTTGTTGATATGAGTAGTATTTTAAATCCCTTTAAGCACTAGTCAGATTTTAAGCCTAGCACTGAACCTGTTCAAGGGGGTACTACCCCACCCGAATAACGTCTTCGATTCAGTGGAGTATTACATATGTGGTGGTATGATTGGTTTTAGTTGTTCAAATATGAGTTCGGTTATGAGGACGTAACCTTATTTTTACGAGGATAGAATGTAACAATCGTGTTTTCATCTGTGTTTGTGGATTTTATGTTGTGTTTAAGGAAGCATAGTGTGTGTTATAATATGTTAAGTTGTTGTTTTATATGGGTATAGGCGTGAACTTCGAGGACAAAATTCATTTTTAAGGAGGAAAGACTGTAATACTACGCTTTTCAGGTCGTAGAGTACTAGGTCGAGTAGGGTGCACTCGATCGAGTACGTCTGTTGGGTGTTCTGGTTAGACTACTGATATAGAGGCACTCGACCGAGTATGTGTGGTACTCGGTCGAGTATCGTGTACTCGGTCGTGTATGGTGGTTCACTTGGCCGAGTGTCCGGTCTGATACGGGTTTGTTTCGCGGTTTTGATTAAAATGCTTGGAGAGGTATTTAAAATATTGCGCCAGTCTCTGATTCATTTTACCCAAAACCTAATCACATTCTAAATCCTCTCTAATCATCTTCATAAATTCCCAAGAAAAGTTTAAGCAATTGTGGGTTTCTGGATCTCTCGTTTCCGTATCAATCACTTTAGTAAGTCTCTAGTGCCTTTAGTGTAACACCCTCATTTATTTATGAGTCATTAGCAAGACATTCTCAAATAAATAGAACTACTACCATCTTGGAGATTCCGAGGTAGTGAATAACAAAAATAACAAACCAAAGTACTTAAAATAAATTTAACTGAATAAAACTTCCTTACAAACGTTCAAACGAATAACTGACTAATAAAATAAATTACAAACTTCGCAGCGGAAATAAATAAAGTCATAATATAAATAAACAGCGAATGTCTGAGACAAAGTGATCTAAGACTCTAAGTAGACTCCACGATCAGCTCCTCACGTCCCAGCACCCATAACCTTCTATTTAGTATGCTCCCCAATTAACCGAAAATATTAATTGATTCACCACAGGACGCCATCAATTTTATTTTTGACAGGACAAGAAAGCACACAAGTCAACCAATGGTCGAGTAGGATAATTAAACAACAGTAAATATGATGCAGCATGATATACAAATGCATGTGCGCAATCCTCCGAGACACCCATTCATCCCGCCAATCCCTGGCCCGGGGAAACCTCATCATCCCAACTGAAGTTGAGGAAAACCATCCCAGAGACAGGTCCTGCAGAACCAGTCTGGGGAAACCACAATATAGTAACCAATGCAGTGTGTCATGAATGCAATGCAAACAATATAGATAATAATGCAATAACGTAATCATCTCAGTCACAAAGCTGCGGAATCTAACAATAATCCATCCATGTTATAAATCACCAACATTCATCCATTCACTGATAAATAGAAATACCAATAAGTTGAGTAGTTATCCAACCTTGTAAGCAAATACTTCGCGCAATAAGATAAGCAAATTAATCAAAAGCACTCCTCAACAAAACTGTCACCTATAAAATATAATTATACTAATTACTATCCATCCTAATTAATAAATAAATAATTATAAAATAAATTACGGAAAACTAATTACGAAATTCCGTCTCAAAGAAAAACAACACGCGACACACACCTACCACTCACACACCTCAAACGACCACCACGACCAACCACCGCGGCCACGCTCACCACCACCTTATCCTCCTTGCTACCACCAACACCACCGTCGCACCCTCCTGCCTCACCGGACACCAACCACGGCCAAAACCCCTAGCCCTAATCCTCATGACACACGCCCTCACAAACCAACACCACCACCACCGTAGCACCACCGTGGTCACCACTGATCCTTAGTGACACTACCACTCAAACCACCTTCTACCAACAACCTCAAACACCACAACCTCACGACCCCTAACCCACGACAACACCACAGCAACCACAACACTCTTATCGGCTTTTCAGCCACCACCGCACCAAACACCACCAACAAACACTCTACCACCACCATCAGCGACGCCTAGCCACTAGCAACCCAACCGTATATTCCCCTGAACCAACCAACCACCGTACATGGTGCTACCAATGTCTTACTCACGCGACAAACACCACGCACAACCACTCCTACGGTCAACGACACTGTCAACAGCGGTCAACGGCAGCCTATGATAAGTCACGGTGTAGTCAAGGGCGGTCAACGATACGAGTATAAGACGGTTTAACAAACAATTCAATAAATTATAAGACGGAATCGTAAATTACCTTTTATTTTTTAAGACGGAATTAAACTTGCAACACAGATCTGAAATTCTCTTTTAAAACTCCCTTTCTAGGTTTATTTAAATTTTGTAAAAGCAAAACTGAATCGTGAAAGACTAAAAACTTGTATTTATAGTCATAAAAATAGGTAGGTTAGGGATGTATGGAAAGATACAAATACTATTATATTATTATAATTATTATTATAGAGAATACTACCTACACTAGAAAACCGTTTCTTTCCTCTTACTACCTCCACACGCCTAAATGGCTAGTATCTAACTAGTTTTAAAATATTTTCCGTCTTACAACCTTATCTTATATAATTAAATAAAATATAAAATATATAGAATTAAATAAAATATAAAAGACTCCGTCAAATAATCATAAATACTTATAATTAAAATATATTTTCCCATTTTAATATCGTTGACTACCTTTGACCAAGTCTAAAAATATGGGGTATTACAATCTTCCCTCCTTAAAAAGAACTTCGTCCCGAAGTTCGCCCACTCAGGACAAAACAAACGACTAACAACAACCAAACAAATGTAAAGAAACTCCACATTACCTATTGAAAGTAAGAAAATGCAACCAAAAGTAGAGATTTTACAATCCTACTCAACTAAGAAAACATTTATGTCCCCGTAAACAAATAAAACATCTAACCAAACAAACTAGGGTACTTATCCCTCATAACTGCCTCAGCTTCCCAAGTAGCTTCCTCTACATTATGATTAGTCCACAAAACCTTCACCAAAACAATCTCCTCGTTTCTAGTCTTCCTCACTTTCCTGTCCAAAATCTCCTTGGGTACTTCCTCATAAGACAAATGTTCATCTATCTCAATATTCCCGACCTCCAAGACATGAGTAGGATTACTCACGTACTTCCTCAACTGCGACACATGGAACACGTTATGTACCTTGTCCAAAGCTGGAGGTAACGCCAACCTATAAGCTACCCTTCCAACTCTGTCTCAAATCTCATATGGTCCAATATACTTCTGGCTCATCTTGTCTCTCTTCCCAAACCTCATATATCCTTTCATAGGTGACACTTTCAGCAACATCTTATCACCAAATGCAAATTATATCTTACTGCGCCTCAAATCCGCATAACTCTTTTGTCTGTCCTGCACAGATTTCATTTTTTGACGAATAACTTGAACCTGCTCAACCATGTTCTGGATCATTTCAAGTCCCAATACCACAACATTTGATCTATCATCCCAACATACTGGACTCCTGCACTTCCTACCATACAAAGCTTCGAAAGGTGTTATCCTTATGCTAGCATGATAACTGTTATTATAAGAAAACTCAATCAAATTCAACCTTTCTTCCCATGATCCTCCAAATTCCATCACACATGCTCTCAACATGTCCTCCAATGTCTGAATAGTCCTCTCTGTCTGACCATCGGTAGCTGGATGAAATGTTGTACTCATTTTCAATTGAGTCCCCATCAAAGATTGCAACTCTTGCCATAACTTAGATATAAACCTTGAGTCACGATCAAAAACTATATCTTTAGGTACTCCATGCATCTTCACCACATTCTTCACATACGACTTAGCAAACTCAACCTTACTCCAAGTATCCTTCCTAGGAATAAAGTGAGCAGACTTAGCCAAACGGTCTACTATTACCCAGATCATATTATTCCCCTTCTGCGTCCTAGGCAATCCCACAATAAAATCCATTGAGATGTTCTCCCACTTCCACTCAGGTACACTTAAGGACTGAACTTTCCCTTGAGCTCGCTTATGTTCACCCTTCACTCTCTGGCACACCAAGCATCTAACAACAAATTCCGCTATCTCCTTCTTCATATTAGGCCACCAGAAAGTCTTCTTCAAATCCTTATAAAGCTTGTCTCCCCCAAGATGAACAGAATATATGGTAGAATAAGCTTCAGTCAAGATCTTTTTTTTTCAAATCCTCATTATCCAGCACACACCATCTACCATTGAATATTAGACTTCCATCCGATGCCACTGAAAACTGCGAGCCATCCGTGGACCCCACGGTCGAATGCCACCATGCTATTCGCGGGTCTCCTTCTTGCTTCTCTCTGATCTCAGCGTACAACTCTGGTTCTATGGCCATATCTCCAATCAATTCTCCCTTTCTAATCATACAAATTCCCATTATCTCTCCACTTCATCATATAACTTCACTCTTGACATGGCATTGCACAGAGCATGTACAAACTTCCTACTTAGTGCGTCTTCTACTAAAGTCCTTCATGATACACTATTTCCATGTCATAATCTCCGATCAACTTCATCTATCTCCTTTGTCTCATATTTAACTCCCTTTGAGTGTAAATATACTTAAGGCTCTTATGATCCGAAAACACCTTAAAAGTAGCTCCATAAAGGTA
>VHZZ01004772.1:34288-49967 GCA_009801015.1 Silene noctiflora | reverse complement strand
AACGGCTGCCATTTCTTCGTTACTTGGTCAAATTAAGCGTTCTTGGTGCAGTTGGAAAGCTAAGAGGATAAGCTTTCACCTCCAATTGGAATCACTTGATTATCCTTTGTAGAACTCAAGTTATGGCTCCTCAAATTACGCACTAGCAATATGAAGTTCTTCCTTTGCTCGCTAAGCATCCTTACTCTATTGCGCATCATGAAATATTAGTTTCCAAGCTCCGACTTAACTCATCTCCTAAATTCATGCTAGTAGGACAGGTTCAAGCTCGATTTTGGTCCTTTCTGGTTCATTCCTTCAATTAAGACAAGAGAAACCAAAGTAGACAATTCGGGGGACATTTGTAGCTAAACACTACTAAAAATGCATAGAAATGCGCGCAAATAAGGACTAAAAAGATTATATAAAATGCACACATCAGCGGGAATAAATTAAATAAACGGAATACTACAAATCACAACTGTCTCGGACTATGTGATCTAGACTTCTAGGTAGACTGTCCAAAATCCTCATGCATCCCCATGAGCTCTCAAGTCAACTAACTCAAAGACCTGTCAAGTAGACTGCTCCCCAATAATTGGTTCATCACAGGTGTTCACGAATACACGGTCAACCACGAGGTTGAGTAGAATAACTAACAACAAGTATAAGATGAACTAAATGAAAATGAACAATAAGATTTGATATGATATGATATGCAAATGCAAATACAGCTGAGCTCATCACCCGGAACACCCGTTCATCCCGCCAATCCCTGGCCCAGGGAAAAAAATGCAATCATCCCAACCGAAGTTGAGGTAAACTCATCCCAGAACAAGTCCTGTAGAACTAGTCCGGGGAAAACAATGTAGTATGCCATGCAACTATACTAATTCATCCCAGAACAAGTCTGAGGTATCTAATGCAAATGCCATGCCAACAATAATAATTCATCCCAGAACGAGTCCGAGGTATCTATTGTTAAAGATATACAACAATAATTAATAATAAATATTCAACCAATTATTCTCAGACATGAAGCTGAGGCATCCAGCCATAATAATAAAACTCATCCAATAAACCAATAATTCATTCAATTCATATTACTTAATAAAATGCACCGGTCATAAATAATAATACGAGTTGAATAGTTATCCTACCTTTTCAGCAAATACTCCAATAAAAGCAATCCAAGCAATTCAATTAAATAGCAAAGCAATCAAGTTAACAATGCTTCTTCACAAATCCGTCACCTAAAATATATAATACGTTAATTAAAACCTAAACTAATCACGCTTAACAATTAATTAAATAATTACGAACATTAATATAAACTATTTACGGAAACACACCTACAAACCCACATAAACACGCGCCTTACACCACTACTTCACACAACTCCCACGACCACCACGGTCAACCACCAGGGCCACTCTAACCAACAGCCTAACCCCCTTATTGCCGCCAACACAACCACCATTACCACCTGCCTCAAAATCCACCACATCACACCTAACCACTGCCGTAAACTCACGACACAACCTCCTCTCTCACAAACACTCACAAAACCCGACACCACACACACCCCAAACACCCTTCTGTCGCCACCTCTACCACCAACCACAACGCCCACCACCACTACCAACCTCTTCCTCCCTCTACCGCCGTCACAGCCACCACCCTACCTTATCCAAACACCACCTGTCCTACCCAGCAAACCACGCCCTAAACCCCCTACTCACACACACCCTTTACATACGCCCTCCTTCTCACAACCACCAACAGCCGCTGTGGTCCACCCCCTGACCACGACAACACCACGATCAACCTCACTTTACCACCACAGTCACTACCGTACCTGTCAACACCCCCAATTCCCCCCAACAACCGCCGCACAAACTCCCTTATTTTCGCGAGTTTCCGACCATTGGTGCACCAGCCACCGCGTCCGGCCACCACGACGCCACCTCTAGACGCGCCTCTCCCCCAGGAACACCACCATGCCCTCCATTCCTCCTAACTCCAACCGCACATAAAACTATGCTCGTATTTAGCCTCGACACAAAACATAAACCCACGGCCAACCACCGCGCTGACACCGGTCAACGATGGTCAACATGAGGCCACGACACCCTAGGCTAGGTCAAGGCATGTCTACGGTGGTCAACGACTGAACTTATAAGACGGTTTAATAACATAATTGAATTAATTATAAGACAAAATTATAAAATACCTCTTTGATTTTAAGACGGAAATAATTGCGAGACATATCTGAAATTCTCCTTTAAAATTCTCTCACCAGATTTATATAAATTTTGTAAAACGAAAAGTGAATAAAGGAAGGCTAAAAGTTGGTATTTATAGTCATAAAAGTAAGGTAGTATGAAAAGATACAAATACTAATATATATTATTATTTTATTATAAGAAATACTACTAATATTAGAAAATCGCTTCCCTTCTCTTACTATATTTCACACGTCCTAATGGCTACTTGCCAAACCGATTTAAAAAAATTTCGTCTTACAATCTTATAATAAAATATGAAATATATATATTTAAATAAAATATAAAGACGTTAAATAAAAATAAAAGTCTTCTGCCAAATAATCATAAATACTTATAATTAAAATATATTTTCTCATTTTAAATTCATTGACTACCTTTGACCAAGTTTCAAAATACGGAGTATTACAATCTTCCCTTCTTAAAAAACCTTCGTCCCCGAAGTTTACCAAAAATACCCCGAAAGATAAATCACCCATACTACTAATAAAATGCTATCATCTGAAGATAACCAATCGTATTCAACACACATAAGATAAATATAGCAACCAAAATCTTAGTATATCACACATTAGCTACTGATTCACTAATGAAGCAGCTGCAAAGAACGAAGGCTGATCTTTCAGTCTGGCAACTAATATCAAGCTCGTTCCCACATCGCCAAGCTTTGCTATAAGCTCTTGCTAAACTAAATATACCGTCTGATTCCACCCCAAATGACTTGGTCAACCTAGTCCTCCAGGACTCAGTCAAGCTAAGTAACCTAGTTACTTTCTCAGATGAAGACCTACCCTCAATTAGTGTCAACCACAATTTAGCCCTATATATCACCATCACGTTCCTTAAAAAAGAATGTACCAATGACATTGGTGATGATGGTTCTGCACTTAATGTCATACCACTCAAAACCGCACACAAACTGGCCATAAAAGAATCAGATTGGACTCCAATTAATCTTGGTGTTCGTGCATACGACGGTACACGTCGTAAAGTAGTGGGTCTTGTTGATCTTACTATAACCACTAGGCCAGTCGAAAGAAAGGTAAATTTCCAAATAGTAGACATCGAGGCATTATTCAACATACTACTGGGAAGGCCTTGGATCCATGCTTGCAAAGCTGTAACATCCACCCTTCACTAGAAAATCAAGATCCCTTTAGATGGTCAAGTGGTGACAATCGCATCGTCTCCAATCAAAGCAATCATCAAGAAAGTATCAAATAACCAGGTCATCTCTGACCCAATACACGAGTCGGGAGGATTTCAAATCGTCAATCTCATAGAGATCGAACTCGCTCCACTATACTTCAATCCTCACTTTAATCTAGTGGTCAACCACATACTTAAATCTCAGGGATATTTCCCAAGAATGCCTAGAAACCCCATCAAAAAGAATATTTTTGCACCTTTTAAGGAGGGTAATTTTCAAAGAATACCTTTAGAGCTAGGGTACAAACCAACTATGGAAGAATCTTTCGAAATGCTTACTCATCTTAACGCTCGAATGCATAAAGGTGTCCAGTTGCGACCATATCACCTTATATTGAATGGGTACTTCGTTAGACAAGGAGAATATGAATCTTTTCATAATTTTCCCGAACCATGGATACATGAAGGCAACAGGCTAGCCGGGATATAAGTTTTTCCACGACTGTTACTTTATCCTCCAAGAAACGGTTCATACCGTTAAAACCCCTTCATAACCTTGCCTCGACAGTCAAGCTATCTGCCTCCTATTTGGGGAAGATCGATTTGTAAGGGCAGCCTAAGACGAGATTATTACCATGTCTCTACGAGATGACCATTTTGATCCCACAACTGTAATCACAGATGCAGATCCTGCAAATAGGCAAACAAGATGGCGAAAGTCGATCAAATAGACAAATAATCAAGGAAGACTCTTCAAGCTCACCACAGGCAAAGGAGATGTTTAAAGAAGAACCAGAAGACGATGAAATCAAGTCCGACTCAGAGTCGGAACTAGAGTTTGAGTCTAAGTCTAGAGAAGTCATCAAAGAGTCTTCTCCTGTTATCAACACCACTCCCATTATTTCTCCTAGTTTAGTATCGAGTAGCAGTAGCTTTGGGCCTATCCCAGCAACTGTCCCTCATTTACCACTGAGCAATGATCAATTAGCTTCTTTGTTTCAGTTATTTTCAAAATTTAATATGAATAAATCAGATTCTGCTTACTCCTTGTGTTATTATGATTGCAATTTTGTTGTGGCGATACTGAGGATGATCTTGACCCAGACTCATTTGACTTGCCACCCTATATGATAAAAGAAATTTTAGAAGAAGTGCAGGGGGGACCAGTTATAGAAAACACTGAACCAATTGACGTTGGAACAGACCTTGAACCAAAAGAACTTAGGATGGGGACCACCCTAGACTCAGTTAAAATATCTCTCTCCATTGACCTTCTACACGAGTTCAAAGATGTTTTCGCTTGGTCCTAGAAAGACATGCCAGGAATAGACTGGGACATTGCAGAACACCGTATCCCAATCAAGCGAGGTTTCAAACTAGTTAAACAAGAGCTCCGCAGAATGAGGATAAAATGAGGTGTTAAGATCAAAGAAGAGGTAGACAAAAAATTTCAACGTCGGGTTCATCAAGGTTTCTAAGTATTCTGACTGGGTGGCCAACATCATCCCCGTACCCAAAACGGATGGGCGAATCCAAGTTTGTGTTGATTTTAGGAATCTAAACAAGGCTAGCCCAAAGACGACTTTCCATTACCACATATCGACATATTGGTAGATAATACAGTTGATCACGCACTTCTATCCTTCATGGACGGATACGCAGGCTACAATCAGATCAAAATGGCTGAAGAGGACATGCATAAAACCGCATTTGTCACTAAATGGGGAACCTATTGTTACACTGTCATGCCATTCGGGTTAATCAACGCTGGCACAACATATCAACGCGCTGCCACTACCTTACTACACGACATGATACACAAAGAAGTAGAAGTGTATTTTGATGACATGATCATTAAACCCAAAGATAGACACGGTCACATCGCCAATCTTCGCAAATTCTTCCTTAGGCTTCACAGGTACAGTATGAGACACAATCCTTAGAAGTGCGTAATTGGGGTAACATCTGGGAAATTGCTAGGTTACTTCGTAAGTCAACGAGGAATAGAGATTGATCCATCTAAGATTTAGGCTCTAATCGAAATACCGCAGCCACAGACGGAAAAAGAAGTTCGAGGTTTTCTAAGCAAGGTATAATACATAAGCCGTTTTATCTCCAAGCTTACCATGATTTGCGATCTAATATTCCAGAAGCTCAAAAAGACGGACCACACCATGTGGGACGATGATTGTCAAAAGGCGTTCGAAAGAATCAAGGAGATTTTGGCCAAACCACCTGTGCTCATGCCACCGCAGAATTGTCAACCTTTATCCCTATACCTTACAATCACAGAAATAAACATGGGAGCCATGCTCGCTCAAACGGTAGGAGATGAGGAACGAGCCATCTAATACCTCAGTAAGAAATTCTTGGGATACGAGACAAAGTACACACCTCTTGAAAAGACTTGCAACGCTCTTGTGTGGGTAACAAAAAAGCTACGGTAAATGATACCCAAATGATAGACAAATGGTCATTTTCGGACGAAAATATCCTTCACACCAATAAAAATTCATGGGATCTCTACTTTGATGGGGCTTCCAATTTAAGAGGATATGGGATCAGAGTGTTACTCATTACTTCTGAAGGCGAGCATACACCAATTTCAGTCAAACTCGACTTCAAGGTGACCAATAATGCGGCAGAATATGAGGCCTGCCTCATAGGTTTACAAGCAGCAGTCAATCATGGCATCAAAAGACTTCGCGTCCATGGAGACTCATCCCTCATTATCAACTAGATCACTGGATCATGGAAAATACGAAGCAAAAATCTTGTCCAATATCAATCAAGGGTAGATGAAGTGCCTCAATTCTTTGATAAAATCACTTACTTACACTTACCAAGAGAAAAAAACCAATTTGCAGACACTCTTAGGAAGCTCGCATATGTCATTAACATGCATTGGTACCGAGCCATTCTAAATTTCAAGCTCAATGGACAAGAGGGGATGACAAGATATAAGGCTACTAGTTTCCCAATACGTCTTGAATGAAGGGGAATTATATAAAAGGATGCCACAAGGAGTCATCTCGCTTGGCCTCGATCGTTCGAAAGCAGAAGAAAGTAATGGACAAAGTCCATGACCGATAATGTGGTCCTCACATGAGCGGACCAATGATGGCTAAGAAAATGATGCGTTTAGGATACTACTAGATGACCATGGAAACATACCGCATCAAATATGTCAGACATTATCACAATTGCCAAATCTTTGCGAATGTACAACATGTTCCATCCTCCTTATTATACACGATGACATCACCCTGGTCATTCTCCACTTGGGGAAGAGATATCATCAGGAAAATCACTCTAGTAGGGACGGGAGGCCATTGTTACATTCTAGTGGAAATAAATTACTTCATTAAATGGGTGGAAGCATCTTCCTATACTGCTTTAACATCCAAGCAAGTGACTAAGTTCATTCAACCCAACATCATTTGTCGATATGGGTGAACACATGAGATCATCACTGACAATGGTTCTCATTTCCATGTTGAAGCTGCACAAATGCTCACTAAGTATAAAATCAAGCATCATCACTCATCGCCATACTGACCCCAAACCAATGGAGCCATAGAGGCAGCAAACAAAAATATCGTCACAATCCTAATGAAATGATCGACAATTATACGGACTGACCTAATAAAATACCCTTTCCTTGTGGGGATATCGAACTTCAGTCAAAACGCCCACTGGGGCTACTCCTTTCTACCTGACATATGGGATGGAGGTTGTGCAACTAGTAGAACTAGAGATCCCATCTCTATGAATTCTAATCGAAAGTCAAATTCTAGAAGCTGAATGGAGTAGAGAACGATATGAAGAACTCATTCTCCTGGATGAGAGACGATTACGCGTCCTGCATAATGTTAAAACATGTCAAGCACGAATCAAAAGGGCTTTTATCAAAAAAGTCAAGCCCCGAAACATCAAAGAAGGAGACTTAGTCCTTAAATCAGTTCGAGCCCTTTAACCAGTAGACCGAAGAGGAAAGTTTAAACCTAACTGGGCAGGACCTTACTTAGTTAAAATAATATCCTCGGATGGTGCGGTTAGAATCACAGACGTAGCATGGAATGAATTCTCTAACCCAACTAACCTAGACCAACTTAAGAAGTATTACCCTTAGACAAGGTTCGAACGCGCCACGCATGACCCACGTGCCGCTCCTGTGACACGTTACATACACACGACACATGCCACTATCCCTCTTCATGCTATCTTGCTCTTGCATTTTAAGCATTTTCTATCACCCTCAATAATGTGAAATTTAACTTAATTGTATTTCAGGAGAAAGTAAAGCACCTTGCTTATTCCCTATGTTCATTTTGTTGGCTCTTGCCTTGAACACTTATTCTTTTGCATATATTTCGAATTACGTTACAGGTTTGATTTCATCATTTTACGGTGAATATGTAGGCAATCCTTCACAGGATACAACCCAAAATACGTTTTTTAAAAATGTGCAAATAGAAGGAAAAGTGCTTTAGCATTTGAAAGAATAAGTAAAAGGGAAATAATTGACTAAAGCCTTCTAAAACTTGCAAAATTGTTTATTCATTAATAATAATATGCCAAATAATAATAAATAACTACTGAAACTGAAAATGTTAAGCTAGGATTCCAAAAATTCCGCCTTTTATTACAAAAATAATAAATACTACGATAAAGGCTACGAAGACCTAGGCTACTAATCAATCTTCCCCTTGCCTTTGTCATTTTTATCATACTTCTTGTCTTGGCTTCGAGGTGGACGCTCTTGCGTTATTTCAGACCTAATTACTAAAGGTCTCTCTCGTGGTCTATCATTTCCATTCCAATCCACCACCATTCTTTCAGCAAGAGGAGCTCTTTTCGGTTTCTTCTTTGGATAGACGACTTGGAATCCAGCTTCTTCCTCTCCCTCAGTCAAACACTTCTGATTCTCCTTGGCTACTTCGCGGATCTTGTAGTCAACAGGCTCATGCTTCCGTAGCTTCTCTCTCTCCTATGAAGTGCTAGCTTTGGTCCATTGCATGTATGAGTCGGGTACCATAATAAACCTACAGGAGTAGGCATATACCACATGTTCCTCTAAGCGTGACGGAGTTCCCACTCACGACAAGAGTTGGTGGTGTGCGCCAATGCCATCTGCGGAACGGTTCCAACATGGGGATCTTCTATCTTAGGCCCACTTGTCTAAACAACCTTTCTAGGAAGATAGTGACAATAAAGCCTAGACCCGGAATGCGAATCGACCGCGTAGGATCAAGGCTGGATACTCCTGTCAATGCCTTGTGATGCCACCATGGAACGATGCATTTAATGAGAGGCCCACTTTCATTCTTCAGATTGTTTTCCCATAATTGCAAACTCGGGTGAAATCTACCATGTATAGCCTTGTCCTCATCGAAATGGACCTTGAACAGTAGCCGAAAACATCAAATGGGGGCTCAATCAATTGAAGTCTCTCCATATGCCAGATCTACCAAAAAAAAAAAAAAAAAAAAAAAAAAAAAAAAAGGAAAAAGAAAACATACTCGGCCGAAAAAAAAGGAGAAACAAAAAAAAAAACGAAAAGAGAGGAGAAATTGCTTGGAGCATTATGGGACTTCCCAAATATGGCATCACACGATTAGCCTTTCTATTATCTAGACCAAGGATAGTCTCTCCCAATGATAGCCAAGCTGGGCTCTTGCGTAGCTCCATTTTCTCCACAATTCCAAGGAAACGAGGGTCTCCCCTCATTTCGGCATCGACATGGCCCTTCAAGACAGAGCAATAGATGAGGCAAAATCCAAATGCTCGGCGCCTCACCACATATGACATGGTAGGGTCATCCCTATTTATGAAGCGGTCTACTAGATCAAACATTCATGCACCTTTTGAAGTAACAAGACGGTCTATTTCAGCATTGGTCAATCCTAGTAGGTCTCTAAATTTATTCTTACATCCTTGGGAGCTAGGAAACAATATGGGCAAATTTTCAACATCCCATCCACCAAATGCAGTAAATTCTTCAGGAAAGGGGCATATTTCCCCTCCCGGAAATGCAAAAACATGAAGATCGGGGTTCCAATATTCCAAGCATGCATCTAAAAAGGGCCTCACCATCTTTACTTTCTTAGAACTAATAATTTGCCTAATATTGAAGGCGGTCATATCATGCTTCTCTACGTTGGTGAATTCATTTGTCCATTGTTTGAGACGGGATTCAAAAGCGTCCATTTTGAGAAATTTGTGAAGATTTTGTATGAGAATATTAAGCTACGGAATTATAGAAGGGAGAATTGTGAGAATAAGCGTTCACCCGAGGCCTCTATATATACTATTCGAGCTTTCCTAATTCCACTCAGGAATAGACAAGCCCAAGAGATAAAGCAGGAACAGCTGCGCCCTCTGTAAGGATCGCAGCTCTTGCTACGCCTCTTTCCCAATCTTAGTTCCCGCAGTTTTCTGCAGAAGGGTTTCCTAATCCGATTTTTGTTATTCTTTCCTATTCCTAGGGGATTTTTGAAGACTTTTTCTCTGGATATTTTACTTTTCTTACCATTATCAGAATCCCTTTCCCAATCGGGTTCGCTTTTCGAGGATGACGCTCCCGACGTATACTTACCCATTTTATTTTCATTTCTTTTCGAGGGATGCGCTCCTCCAGCGTCGTTACTTTTTCTTAAAATTTGGACCTTTTTCTAATTTTTGACATTTTGCATTTTAATGTTAGTAAGTAGCTTCCGCGTCTGCCATTTCAAACATACTCATTTTCCTTGTTTTTTTTAGGGAAGCACTCTCATCTTTTAGTTGTACATCACGTCATTGTCTACTCACTTTTGGGCTATTTTTTTTTGTTTTTTTCCTTTCAATTCGACTAAAGTTTACATTTTACGCAATTTTAATTTCTAATTACATGTGTACATTTGTGTTTATGCTTGTTTTAGTTGCTTTTTTTTGCGTAAATTTCGGCAGCATGAGGATGTAAGTGGTTACTTTGCCAAACCTGTTTCCAAGCTAACCTACAAGTACAAACTTCGTATCTACATCCAACAGCATCAAAGGCACGCAGGCCCCTGTATATATATACCAAAATGTACAAAATATATATACAAGACTCGAGCTCGTGCTCGAAACAAAATAAAGTCAAATGTACAAAATAAAAGACTAGTCGCGACGCTGCTCAGCCAGACGCCTCCTAAGGTCGTCTACCCTCGCCTCCAAAATGGCGATGTCAATGTCACGAACCTCCAACTCTCTCCTTCTCCGACAGTCTTTCGTAGGCCTCCATCATGGTCGTGTACCCCGAGCCCGACCTCATGTTGGCAACCTCCTGCAAATTCAAATATATATGTTAGCCAAGTATTTCAAAAATAAAAAAGAGCATTAAAAATTAATAAATTGGGAAATTGGAATGTTTACCAAACGCCTCGCCCCTCGGTATGACAAGTGACTCTCCGCAGCCCAAATGAGATGCTGAGCATCCCATTTGTCAGCCCACTCAGGTGCCCGAGCAGGCTAACGACCACCTCTCCTAACGTTTGCCCTCCTAGGCAACTCCCGCCTCCTCCACGTCTCCCTGGACGCCTGTGTGATCCACTAGAGCCGAAGAAGGGTCAAATTCAATGTCCATGAAGTCTCGTCTGGACGTTGAAGGCAAATCCTCTGCAAAAATGAACATTTCAAGTCATTTGAATGCTTTTTCAAGCCGTTTTCAAGCTATTTTCAAGCTATTTCAAGATTATATCCTAAAAATTGGACAAGCATGTTTACAATATGTTCCTTTGTGTCTTAGACATGCCTAATGACAACGACAAGTCGAAAATTCGGTAGCATTTCGCTATCAATAACTTAAACCAAAAAAAAAGGTGTCCCGCAGAAGCAATCACAAACTGAAACCGACATGATAGAAAGTTTACCCATAATCCAAGGGTTCCAATAAATCAAGTTTCATCGATTTCCGACTAATGTAATGCCATTTTCGAGCCAATTAAGCGGTTTTAGCCTAAAACCGTCACATTTTACTACCATTTCATCTATACTCGACGAAAATTCGAAGTGAACACATGGTTATGCTTCTAGCATAGTCTACTACCCATTTATAAAGTCAATTTCATGAAACAAATCCGTTTGAAGCAAAAGCCCCAATTTGTTCGACATTTGTAGGCATAAAACCCTAATTTTCTACTAGAATTCAAACTACAAATGTAATTAAAGCTAAAGACGGGATGCATAACTAGATTAGTTATGATTTAGGGCAAGTTTTGATCAACTTGTGATGATGATTGATGATGATTTCGAGTTGTTTGGGTATTTTAAGAAGACTAAATGTGTTTTGAAATGAACACTAAACTCTTGTCTGAGTTCCAGTTTTATCAGACTTTGACCATCCTCAGAGAAAACGCAGCCCTTTCTACGCCCTTTCCTGTGATTGCAGCTCTTGTTGCGTCCTTTCCCCAGCATGATTTCTTGCTTTCAGGTCGCTACAAATTCGTTACTTGTGGGTCCTGCCTCTATCCATGCTTTGAAACATTTCTTTACGCGTTTCAAGGTATTTTTTTCGCAAATTATCTTCTGCGGATATATTTTCTCGTCAGATTTATCCTCTCCCCAACAGATTGAACACATTTCTTCCTTCCTCCCCAGCAAGGGTACATTGTCGCGTACAACCTGTGTATTCTTTGACAGAATTTGCTTCCAACCAATGCAAGCTAATTCCCTTAGACGGTTCTCTGAAATCCCGTCTTATGATTTGTCCTCGGCATTTCTAGCAACTTTTTGCCATTCTATTCTATTAGTCTATCTCTTTGGCAGTTTCTAGCAACGTCCTGTTGTGAATTTGCTTCCAACTGATGCAAGTAGATTCATACTTCAACCTATTTTGCCGAGTTTCTCCCACCAACGGTTTTCAGAACCATACTTCCATTTCTCCAGCTAGTTCTATTATTCTCATGCTGTCTGCGTCCTGCTATTCTCCACGGAGTTTAAGGTATGATTTCTTCCTATGGCTGGCGAGCTTCCTTACGTAGTCTATTGGACTTTAAACGACCCTCCCCAAAAGTCGATAGACTCTAAAATGTGCCTGACGACTAGTACTTGGTTCAGTCTCCTTGAACGCATCACCATAGTTTTCAGGTTGTAATCTTCAATTGACCTGAGGGCTATACTTTGACTTCCGCCTTGCCCAAGCCTTAGTCAAAGTGGGGGCTCTTAGATATCTCGTTCCTGCACCCTTCGCCAAACACCCAGTGATGATTGGGTCGCATGTTCAATATACGAAGCGATTTCAAGACATTTCTTTAATTCGTCGACGAATGATTACTCATAGTCGTGTCAACCCCTATGTTGTCATCTACGCGCCGATACGGTCGTTTTGACAACAATTAGAGTGCATTTGGAGTCCGGGTAAAAAAACCATCTTCATTTTCAGAAACCGTCTTCATTTTCTAAAAAACTGTCTCAAATATTAGTCGGGATATTTCTAGGAATCCTAAATAATATTTAAATATTTTTAAGACTGAAAATATCTTATTTTGATGGAATAAGGAAATTCAATCCTTTCCAAACTCTGAAAACGCTCCAGGAGAGGGCACAATGTCTGTTGCGCCTCTTCCTGGGCCTGTTTCCTGCAGTTCCAAATCTTTCCAGTTTTCTTCTGTATTTTAATCCTTCCAAAACTGCCACCTCGTTATTAGTATAAACACAGGCCTTCGCCTCACATATTTCTCACGCAAGTGTCTGCCCTTCTCTTCTCTCTTTAAATTCTAAGACCACGTGCTTTTGCTTTGACGCATGCGTGCTTGATCTACTCGACCACGTAAGCCTAGATTATTTTAGGTACTAGTCACGTTTGCATAGACCGACCAATTTGAGGGTGTAAAATTGCAATTTGTATTTTATTTTCTGTAAATGTAATTATGTAGGAGTTTATGTCACAAACACGGTTAAAATCGCTTTCAAAATCATAGTTTTTAAACCTTTTTTGACAAGTCAGCAGGGAAATACTGTCGAGACGAATTGCATCAGTAGATGCACCTTCTGGAATAGTCGCAGCATTTGCTGCGCCTCTTACAGAGGCACCTTGTCTGCTGCTGCTCTTCTTCTTCTTCTTCCTCGAGTACTAGCCTTTTCTCCCTTCTCCATTTTCTTCTTTTTTTCTGCATTCTTTTGTAAATTCCAGTTTCCTAATTTATTTTATTTCATCCTCTTTGACTTAAATCCCTTATAATTTGATATTTGTGGTATTTTTTGTCATTTATTCAAACCCGGATTTCAATGGTTCGGTTTCTCCCATATCAAATCATTAGAATTCGACTTTTTTATATGTTTTTCGCCTTGTAACGATCTTTCATGTATATAATCTGCATAAACCACTTCAATTTCGAGTTTAATATCAACAAATACATTTAAATAAACCAACGAACAATAACAACCCGCGAGTCTGACTTTCACAGTCGTAATCTAACTCAAAAACAGTCGCATAGGGTGATGTGCCTCTTCCAGAGGACGCACCATGTGCTGCGCCTATTCTGGGCTGGCTTCTGTCTCTCAACTCGTCTTGTTTTGATGTAGCTTTTCTAATTAGTTTATAATTGACTATTATCCGTATTACCACCTTATGTTTCGACATGTTTAATATTTTATTTTATTTCCTTTGTTTTATTTATTTCTTAAAACCCTTTCGACGTGTTTGTGGCATAGATTCATTGTTCATCTTTAGTATTTTATTTCATTTCATTCGTTTGTTCCTTTTCACATGTAATTAATGTAAATCTCCACTTTGACCTAATTGTATACTAATTATGTATTAACCGACTTAGTATAATTCACATGTTAGGACTAAAACGTTGTTTGTCGCACTGCATGCATATAAACTAATAACATATCGAGTATAAATGAAATTCCCTGATCATTAGTAGATGCCGCTATCGAGGCGGGCGGGATTAGGTGTCCTAATAAAAGCTTCCTAATAGGTACCCTCACCTCTTACTCAGATATCTGTGAACACCAGTGTTCATTGGCATCGTGCGAATCATTCTAGACATGGAATGCTAAGGGCGACAAATTTCTTAGTATTCATGTCAGTACTTTGTTTCTTGGCATGATACGAAGTATTCGAACGGATCCAATTATCCACAAAAATTGGTGGCGACTCCACAAATGCAAGCTTGCTCAAACCATTCACCGGTTTTAATGCCTTTCAAATCGGTAACGACCCATGACATGCTTTGTCGACACAAAGTTTTGTGGGAGAAGTACCGCTTCCTCAAACTCAAAACGAGTGGGTGCGCGCGGCGCAAGTGGCCCATGTCCACGGTTATGGCAATAAGTGCTTGGTGGTTTCTGATTGGTATTACGATGGCTTAGTTGGCAGAGTAACCAAAGGCAGAATTGTAATAGATATTGAGATAATTTCGTTGGCTTATCTAGTGGATGGAGTTCGTTATTTGGGATGGTAACTGAGGATAGAAAAATTGATTGTTATATTTAAAGGTGAGTATAAGAGGGTCCTGATATGAATGATTGATGTGTCGTGGTGTTTCCATTAGTGGCTCGGTGTAATGTCATTAAATGGGAAAGTCAAGTGTTCTATAATGGCTAGTCATGGTTTGTGAACCCCCTCTATAAACATAACGTAAACCATTGGAATCGCAGCGGAAAATACGAGGTTTTTTAAAACTTTTAAACATAAATAGAGTTTAAACAAAGCGTGGGTTCAAATATGAATAAGCGAACGAAAAAGTGCGGAAATACAACTACAATAATGTTGTTGGGGAAAAGATATCCCACGAATAAAACAAAATACGGTGGGTAAGTCTAACAACTAAAGACTAGGTCCAAGGTACAATACTCGCTAGCCCACACGTCTTCAAACCCATATAAGCTTCCACGAACCTGTCGTTCATGTAAACATGAACGCCACAGTCAGTGGGGAGTAACTCAAGGTTCTCCCAGCCACAATACATTGAAATGAACATAATAAAGCACTTTAACCATGTAAATCATAGATTGTAATCATAATCAATTTAAGCATTTAACATTTAACTTTGATGGATAATCGAAGGACAATAAGGTAGACGAACCATAGCATACGATAAGCATATGGAATAAACAAGAATCAAAGGCATATAAATCATCCATATAAGATAATACGACCAGGATATTAAAAATGAAATCACTACGACAAACCAATGTAGATGTCACATCACATATCAAGAGGGCAACAAAATAGTACATGAAAGTGAAAACCGTAGCCATTAATTAAGAAATCTTTAAGCAAACATGAACGGGAC
>VHZZ01004770.1:53818-70186 GCA_009801015.1 Silene noctiflora | reverse complement strand
TTGATCATTTTAATCTACTTATATTAGAACTTTATTAAAATATATTTGATCTACTGATAATTTTCTTACAATTTTTTTTTTAAATATTAAGAAATCTACTTTTATTAGGATAATTTTAGTTTACAAATGTATGAGACCATAAGTGGGAGAAAAATAAAAATGATAAATTTAACTATTATAAATGTTTGTTAACTGTTTAATAATTTCAATCTACTTATATTAGGACAATTTTATTAAAATATATTTGATCTACTTATATTAGGATAATTTTCTTAATTTTTTTAATTATTAAGAAATCTATTTTTATTAGGATAATTTTAGTAAATTTGTTTTGAAATCTACTCTTGTTAAGATAATTTAATTAAAATTTTAATTAAATTATAGGAATTCTATAAAAGTTGGACTCTCTAATATTACTCGAAAAATTCATGTTTTATATATATGTACTAGATTGATTGATTGATTAGAGAATGACTTGACACATTTGGTATAAAACAAAATATTAAACAAATATTATTTATATCATAAAAAATAAATAAAAAATCATTAACATAATTTGAGAAAAATTATTAATTTTATGTTAAAGAAAAAGTTCATCAAACACATTTTATAACTTTATTAAATTCTCTTGATTAGTTTATAGTTTTTTTTTTTTTTTTTTTTTTTTTTTTATCGAAATACAATGAAATATATGACAAATTAATGATATACCAATTAAAAATATTTAAATAAAAAATAAAAACAAAACATCTATATATACCGCAAATGTGTGAGATGTATAGTAGTTAACTACTAAATCGCAAAAAAATCACAATTAATTTTGCTACAGTTTCCAACCCAAGTAAATAGATGGCGGGAAGGCTATATTTAACAAAAATTTACAGTCCCTTTCACTTCCCCATATTAGGCGCCAATTTTTCCCTCTTTTTTCAAAACCCTAATTATTCTCCCCAATTTCTCATTAAATTTCAACATTTACAACTCTTACTATACTGTTAACACCATAAAATTTCCTCGATTTTTCATCACATCGCTTAATTATTATACACTTTGATATACACTAACTTACATTTCTAGGGTTTTAGTGTGAAATCGAAAGATTGAATCGATGAACACCAAAGTGAAAGATGAAATGATCGAAACAATTCGATCAGTAGTTGGTCAAGATTACTCGCAAATGGACATTATTAGAGCTCTTCACATGGCGAACAATGATGCGACTGGTGCAATCAACATAATTTTCGATACCCCCAATTTCATTTCGAAACCCCAATTTCGGCCAAACCCTAGAATCAATACGACGCAAAGGGTTAGGGTTCCCAGCTCTAATTTAATCGAAATTGAGGATTCTGATGAGAAATGTGATTCAATTGGGGATTTGGGGTGTGGAACAATGGTGGTTTATGGGGAGGATAGAGAAAAGAAGGATTTGAGTGTAGTTAGTCATGTAAAGGGTGAAGAATGGTGGTTTGTTGGCTATGGTGAGATTTCTGGGATGTCTACTAGTAAAGGAAGAAGAATTAGTGCTGGTGATGAAGTTGAATTCGCTTTCCCGGCGAAAAAGAATTCTAGTCCCTTGTCAACTGGTAAGGGTTTTGGGAGGGGTAAACAGGTGGGAGGTTGTTCAGAGATTGTAAGGTTTTCGACAAAAAGTAGTGGTGAGGTTAGTGTGACTTTTTTATGTGAAAGTTTGTGTTTTGATGTTTTATTAGATCATTAGTTTGTTTATTATTATCTGTATTTTATTGAATTCTCCGTATGATTATTGTATTTGTATGTAGGTTGGTCGAATCCCGAATGAGTGGGCACGGTGCTTGCTGCCGTTGGTGAGGGATAAAAAGATTCAGGTTGGGGGATTTTGTAAATATGCTCCTGATAGTTTGAGCATTATGGATACCATTGCCTTAAATGTTAGGTTTGTAATTTCTAACTATGCAAAGTTTGTGTTTTGTGAAGGAAAAATAAATCTAATAGGCGGAATTTGTTACAATAAATTGTACAATTGTTAGGACATTTCAACATTCTGTTGGTAGTACATCAAGTTAATTGAAATGGAAGTAAATGTTCAAGTTTGTTTTATTTTGAGTGGCAGATGTGTTGTTTGTTCTAAATAGTGATATGATGTAGCTGTCTGATTTATGTTTACTTGGTTCCATACAGTGTCTATATTAATAGTTCAATGTTCCGGAAGCAACGCCATAATTCATTGAAAGCAACCACAAATGGCAGTGATGAATCTATCATTCATCCTCTTCCCACATTGTTTAAGTTACTTGGAATAGCTCCCTTTAGGAAGGTATATTGCAATGCTGTTCAAATCTTTATACTTATATTCTCTTCCTTTGCCATAAAAATTAGCCAGTTTTGTAATATATTATGACTTTCTTTCGCATTACCAGGCACAATTCACTCCTGACAATCTGTACACTCGAAAGCGGTCCTTAAATTCCGAGGTATAGCTTCTTGACTTCTCTCCAGTTTACATTTGTCTGCGTATTGCAATGTGTCAAGTCAGGGACATATTCATGTATAACAGCATGGATTCCCTAGAAACTGTAGTTGAACAAGTTTCTTTTTGCATTTTGACAAATTTTGTCATAGTGCCTTATAAATTTACCCTGAGACCATAGACAATTTTTCTTAGGCCTGTCACTTGTTTACTATTCAATTCTACGTCAACAGGATGCTACAGCTTTGCATGCCTCATTGTTGCACGCCAAGAATTTAACAAATGTTTCCAATGGAGACAAATCTGAAGGCGAGGAGAGTGTATCAGATGCAGACGTTGATAAAATTGTTGGAGTTGGAGATAGCTCCAAACTAGAGGTAAAACATTTTCACCCCTTTTTTTGGTTATTTTGTATATGTGCATTTGGTTACGTGGCTCAATTAAATTTTGAGTCATTTTTCAGGAAATGGATCCTCCAAGTACTCTTCAGTGTGAACTCCGCTCCTACCAGAAACAGGCTCTTCACTGGATGGTTCACTTGGAGAAGGGAGGTACCATGGATGAGGCTGCTACTACGCTTCATCCCTGTTGGGAAGCATATCGTTTAGCTGACAAGTATGTGGTGTTTTTATTGTGAATTTTGCAAAACCTACAATACTTTATAAGGCAAAATGAACATGGTGTATCCCTATTGACATTTTTTAGTGAGATTTTGTTTCTTGTATAGAAACTAATACTCCTTTGATTCTACAATGATCCCACTTTCCTTTTTTAGTTGTCCCGTTGTGATATTTTTACTTTCCTTTTTGAGCCTAAGTTATCTTCTCTTCTATTTCTTCATGTTATACGGCTATACCTTACTTTCGCTTTTCATTATTTTAGTATAAATTTTGGGTTTGGTGTAAAACACAACTAAAAAAATCATTCTGAGCTGGAGAGTTATTGATAATCCAAAGTGAACATGTAAATTGGATTATTGTGTTTTGCAGGAGGGATCTTGTTGTCTATTTGAATTCATTTTCCGGTGAAGCTACTACAGAGTTTCCAAGTACTCTTCAAATGGCTAGAGGAGGGGTATGTTGCTATACCTATTGTTTGATGATTTTAGCCTTTTTCCGATTGACCAAATTCCGTAGTTTGACTCTGGTTTGTGTTAAAAGATTCTAGCAGATGCTATGGGTCTTGGGAAGACTGTCATGACCATAGCCCTCCTTCTTGCTAATTCAGAGAGAGCCGGATTACCTTGCAGCCAGTTTAGTAGCGAGTCATCTGCTGAAAGGTCTGAGCTTAATGAAGCCATAGATGCCTCTCCAGATACTTGTAAAACGGTTGCAAAGTTTCAGGGCTTTACCAAACAAAATAACACTTTGATTAGTGGTGGAAATCTTATTGTCTGTCCTATGACCCTTCTTAGCCAGTGGAAGGTAAATTCTACATCAACTAAAATTTCTTGCTTCCAAAAATAGCAGTCTACATTTCTAGTGACTTGCTAACGTGATTGTTGCTGTTAACAGGCAGAGATAGAAACTCATTCTCAGCCTGGTTCACTTTCTGTTTATGTTCATTATGGGCAAGGTAGATCAAGGGATGTTAAACTCTTGTCTTCAAATGATGTTGTCCTAACCACATATGGAGTGTTATCTTCAGAATGCTCATCGGAGGTAAGGAGGAAGCTTTTGTGTAGTCCATATGTCATCTTATCTACTTTTATCGAGTTTTCCTTCACCTTCGTATCTTTTGCAGGGCTCTGATGGTGGAGCTCTTTATGCTATAAGGTGGTCAAGAGTGGTGCTTGATGAGGCGCACACAATTAAATCTACGAAAAGCCAAATTTCCTTGGCTGCTAATGCCTTAACTGCTGATCGTAGATGGTGTCTCACTGGCACTCCTATTCAAGTGAGCTCTTATATCACTTTGCTTACGATAATTTATATTATAGTTTTTTTGGCGCCTGGCCTTCTAGTTTAAGCAACCTGAGCTGGGAGTATGATATTTTTAGCACTTCTGCATAGTCCCTGCCTTCTAAAAAACCAGAGTTAACATGACCATCCTGGTGGTGTTTCTATACACTCTGTCCTTGTTATTTCTTTACATGTTCCTTATTTGAGTGCCACAGTCATTTCGTTTTTGTTTTAAGTATGTAAAATTTGTATTGCTGACCTCGTCAGTCGTCACTTCCTGGCTTGTTTCATAATACTTCCCCTTTTTTCAATAAAGATAGTGATCTTGCTAGTTAAACATGCTTTGATGATTGGGTATTCTTTGGGATGGCGTATTTTTTGGCAGGTCTCTGAATTACTCTGAGAAATAACTGATTTGCACTAGAGAACTACAATTTCTTTGAGATACAAGCTAAAAGCTAACTACTTTTGTTTTGCATTTCAGAACAATCTTGAGGACATATACAGTCTTCTTAGGTTTCTAAAGGTGGAGCCATGGGGAACATGGGCATGGTAATTGATTGCCTTATAATTATATTTTTCTTTTCTTTATGTATGACCAAAATAGATGCTTTATTTTCTAGTAGATCAGTATGGTTTATTTCCATCCTTAGTTGAGAATTTGTCTTTTCAAATTTGTCTTTCATTTTACAACCATGGGAGCAACCTGACTTGTATGAGTAACTACCGTTTCATTATTTCATGTACATCGAGTTTCTGATACATTAATTATTGAGCCTTTAGTTGGGTAAGCTTTTGATGTTAGACTGCTATATTGTCTAAAGAAGATAATAATTAAACTTACTGTAGCATATCTTACTGAAGATGGGATTAGTCTTTTCTCAAGTTCCCTATAAACACTAGGGATGAGAAGCTTTAGTAAATGTATTACATATGATATTAGAAAGTTTGTCCATGGCTGACTGTGGACTGGCATTATTATTGTTAAGCCTAATATTCTAAAATGTACTCACAGATGTGGAAAATATTACTCCCTCCACACACTTTTCACCCCATTTCAATAAAATACTCCTCACATATATTAGAGAAATGGGGTGAAAACAATTGTGCGGAGGGAGTATGTTTAATATACAAATGATTCTTAGGCAGCTGGATGAATTATCTTCTCTTGCAGGTGGAACAAGCTCGTTCAAAAGCCATTTGAGGAAGGTGATGAAAGGGGATTGAAACTAGTTCAGTCCATTCTGAAGCCAATTATGTTACGTAGAACAAAGTATAGCGTTGACAAGGAAGGAAGGTAAATAAGCAAAAATGATATTTGCAGTTTGAAGAACTTTCAACCACTTCTTAAATTGTCGTTTCCCTTGCATAATTCCTATTTGGTTGCAGGCCAATCTTAGTTCTGCCTCCAGCAAATATCCAGGTGGTTTATTGTGAGCTAACTGAAGCTGAGAAGGACTTTTATGAAGCCTTGTTTAAAAGATCAAAGGTATATTTCAATAATCATTAAGTCTGAATCTGGTTTTGGTGTGGTTCCAGAAACAGTTTAATCTAACATGCCAGAACTAATTGCAGGTCAAGTTTGACAAATTCGTGGAGCAAGGAAAAGTTTTGCATAACTACGCTTCTATACTGGAATTACTGTTACGACTTCGCCAATGTTGTGACCATCCATTTCTTGTTATGAGGTCCGAGTCTTGAAGCTTGTTCTACCCCAATCCAATTCCCTGACTAAAAAAGAGAAAAGGGAGTTAAGCCCAACGCTGTATATTTCATTAATACTTATATGAGACTGTTACATAAGTCCAACTCATTACCTATGGTTTCACGAGGATTACATAAGGATTTGGGTTGGTCTCACAGTGGACTCATTGTATATATTTACATCCTATCTACTTCACCTGTTTTTTGGTGAAATGAATGCTAGTTGTAGGATTGCATTTGTGACGCTGCGTTATGCATTATTTATTGTGGTGCTTACTGCTGTTGCCGACTAATATTGATTTGTGGCTTTGGTTTGTGCAGCCGAGGTGATACACAAGACTTTGCTGACTTGGATAAGCTTGCAAAACGTTTTCTTAGAGGTGGTCCAGCCGCTGAAGGCGAAGATAAAATTGTGCCGTCAAAAGCTTACATTCAGGAGGTAGTTGAAGAGCTGAGAAAAGGGGAGCAAGGAGAGTGTCCAATATGTCTTGAAGCCTTTGAAGATGCAGTATTGACACCATGTGCACATCGCTTGTGTCGGGAATGTCTTCTGGCTAGCTGGCGTAATGCTGCTTCTGGCTTATGTCCTGTCTGCAGGTATTAATATCAGTTTTTAGCGATTATTAGTTTATGCTAGGGTTCAAATGTTCTAGTAATTTTCATACATTGTTATTTAAATAATTACATTTTCTGTAGAATACATCTAGTTTTATTCTTTTTTCCTTCTGTTGCAGATAGCCTTGTTTTTTAGTCTAAAAATTATGATTCTCTTCAGGAAATCCGTCAGCAAGCAAGAACTTATCACAGCTCCAACTGATAGTAGATTTCAAATTGATGTTCAGAAGAACTGGGTTGAATCTACCAAGGTTTCATCATTGTTAAATGAATTGGAAAATCTGCGGCCATCTGGATCCAAAAGCATTGTCTTTAGCCAGTGGACTGCCTTTCTAGATCTTTTGGAAATTCCTTTTGCTAGGTACATGACTTGATGTGACATAGTTGTAACTGTGAATTTTGGTTGCTCTTGTTAGTTCATGCTGACACTTGACAGGCCACACAGTGTTTCAACTTTGCAGTTAACTTCGTCTGTCATTGTCTTGCAGGAATAACATATCGTTTCTACGTCTTGATGGAACTCTAAACCAACAGCAGCGTGAGAGAGTTATAAAGAGATTCTCTGAAGAGAATGATATCATGGTTTGTAAATTGAGTGTTGCTTTCGTACTTTGACTAGTTTTACGGAGTTCTATATCACTGTCTATTAGGACCATGGTGAATGGTTGCTCTATTTCACTCTCACTGATGTTCGACTGACTTTATCCATGTCTGAAGCTTAGCGAGCTTAAGATTTTGCTTAAAATTATGCTTAGACTGCATTAATGTAGCCAACATTTGTCGGACATTCGAATTCTAGTCTTGAATCGGCCTATTGAATACTCTACTCTGATTCGGAAGTACCTGACGTATTTATTATGCAAAAGGATTTAAGTAGTAGTATTAGAAAGACCAATACTTGTATTTTTCTTATGTTTCTGTACAGCTCAAGAACGAGTAGAGTATTATATTCTTCCTTAACATGCAAAGAAGGAACAAAAACACCAGTATTGGTCTTAATCCTACTCTTTAGTCTATAAATACAAAAGTGGAAGGTATTTGTGAGTAGGAGGGAGTAGTAAATATTGGGGGAGTAGGTGGATCCCACATACGTCATAGATGAGTTTGAAAAATAGAATGAACGTAGTTAGTCTGGATTGAGTGTCAGAAATTTATTAAAAACATGTTATTGATGTTGAGACATGTTATGTTAAAAGTCATGATGAGTCGAGGGGAAAATGATAGTCTCAAGTCTTAACGTTTGTCTTTGAATTGCAGGTTTTGCTTATGTCGTTGAAGGCTGGTGGTGTGGGAATAAACCTAACTGCTGCTTCTAATGCTTTCGTTCTTGTAAGAGGATTTATCTTTACACTCCATTGATTTAATTTTATACTTCTCTTTGTTAAGTAATACTGGAGACTGAGCTCTCTCAGATAGGAGTAAGAATAATAAACTACTTTAGCTGTTAAACTGCCTCCAAATACAATTTTTTTTCTTTACTTTGTGCATCTTTTAGTTTTGTTTTGATTGTTAAGCTAATGGACACAAATTGACATCAAACCATATTTCTTGTGTTTGACGCCTGACGGACATCTTGTTAATTGATAAAATATTTTGTTTATATTTAATTCTGAAAAACTAATGCATAAATTTTCTGGTGGTGCAATATTTTTGCACGTCTATGAGTGCTGACAAACTAATGGATTTGTTTAGCTGCATTCACATATATTTTGCGCACAGTGTGCTCTTGATGTTAGCTAATAGTTCTGCTGCTGCATTATGTAGGATCCATGGTGGAATCCCGCTGTAGAGGAACAAGCAGTCATGCGAATTCATCGGATTGGCCAAACCAAGGCCGTGTCAATAAAAAGATTCATTATCAAGGTAAAGAAATTTCTCGTGATTTCTCTCTTCTTCACGAGGTTCATGTGTATCATGGTATTATACCCAGGCAGTGTCTGCTTTAGAAATATTTTAATTGTTACCATGATTGTAATTTATTCTGCAATGACTGGTACCCCAAATAGCCAATCACTACTGAAAGTGATATTTGATTATTAGTCTGTATCTTTTTGGTCTGGAAGGAGGCAGAAGGCCAATAAAGTATGATGGGTGGGGATTCGAACCCTTCGGCTTCTTATCCCGGTGACCTTAAACTGCGCCTTTAGGCTGATACATCATTGCTAAAACGATTTTTGATTTGTTAGTAATTTAGTATCATGATATGTATAGTGCCACCTGTTGAATAAATCTAATAAATTGGGCTGGTAGGAGATTACTGTATAAAATTGAAATTTATGCAGTATCGATGGAACACTGGGCCGGTAACAATCTACTGTAGATTTTACTAATGCTTCATTGATGAGTGTTTGACGTGCAGGGAACTGTAGAAGAAAGAATGGAAGCAGTACAGGCCAGAAAACAAAGGTTGATATCAGGTGCACTGACGGATCAAGAAGTCAGAAGTGCACGTATCGAGGAACTCAAAATGCTTTTCACGTAGAGTTGTTAGGGAAAATGCTGACTGCCATCTCATCCATTTCGTGCTTGTTCATAATGACAAAAAAAGATGTTTTTGAGGCAGAACATATTAGGATGGAGAGATTTTGAGAAAAGGGGGGGGGGGGGGGGGAATGTGGTGATCATATACCCTGTCTTGAGTTGGAAGTGCTTCGACGCCTGTTTTGAGAGCGTGCTTATGTTCTTGTCTTAATTTTGAGACAATCGAATTTTGTGAAGCTAATGAATCCTAGATAAGGAATTTTTTCCGATTTTGTCACGTTAGTCGGGTGGAATGGCAAAAATGTAAATATGTGATGTAAGAACAGATTAGGCTGTATGCCTGTCCATATGTATTATGCAATCAAATTGAAGAAATAACTTTTGGCATTGCAGATGACAGTTTCCTTCAACATTTTACTACATCCTTGATATCATTGTTAACAAAATATAGTGATTTGTACTCGACATTATAGCATCTTTCAATTATCTGATGCTCGATAATTTTATACAAGTTACACTCAAATGAACTGATACTAAAAAAAAATAATCTATATATATCAGCTATACATCCAAAATCTTTGCAATATTTGCACATCAGTACATCACCAACACAGTTGATTGCCCAGTTTATTTATATCGATGGACGAGGCCTTGTTTTAGACTTCCCTGACCAAGATTGCTCGGAGAAGATAAAAGATATTGCACGGTGTGAGAGAATGCTCATGGCGTCCAAATAAAGAATCTTCTGTTCTAGACGTTAGCGAACAACTTGTAGGTTTTGGCATCAAGAATGATTTGCCGTACAGCAGCCACAGAGCCAATGACTCCAAGTATAGCGAAAACGACAGCGATGGTAAGATTTAACCAAAAGGTGAAGGTACGCTTTGAGGGCTTAAAGGTAACATTATAAAAGATAACAGGTAGAACAAAATCGAGTGGAAGGAACCCAAATGCTCCTATAACTGCATTTATATCTCCGAAAAATGGGAGCATTGCTGCTATGGTTGTCGCTATTGCGACAGATACTGACCGTGATACAATCCTTGGGATCACGTTTCTCATTGAGAATTGCTCGCTCTTTGGATCTCCCAATGTTTTTTCTAGCACTTCGTTAGTCGGTTGCAAGTATACCTATCCAGGGAAAAGTTGCACAATTAACATATTAACTAAGCTAGGAATTTAGCACAAATTCTTACACAATTAACCAGCATTGACACCGAGTCTTATAAGATACGATCTTATATCTTAGACTAATTCAAACCCGTATGAATTACTAATTTAATTATATTATCGTTGAATTGATCTCATAGGTAAAAACGTCCCATATAACTATACAAGGGAGAAGTGAAAAACGTACCACACCAACAGCGGCAATTTGGAGGAAGACGAAGGCATTGGTAATTATTAAAAAGGCTTTAGGCAATAAAGGCCTTCCATCCACAACAAAGTTGCTAAGGATTTGGCCTTGAGCTTGGTTCCCGAATGCCCAGTAACCCGACACTGCCACACTAAAGAAAGTCACGGTTACCACAGTGTAGCAAATGCATAGTCCCTTGAACATCTTCCCCTTCACTGGCGGCGCTAATGTTGCCTGCAACATTATCCCATGCCAACATGTTGTCACTTTCCATACACACACTCCTATATACAGTATTGCTACGGCACTATGATTATAAGGGGGAATGGATAACAAACCTGAGTTTCAGGGATAATTCCATTTCCGAAAGTTGTTGCAATAATTGCTATGGCATTAAAAACCCCAAATAGACGATCCTCTGTATTTCCTTCTATCGAATAGTCTTTTTTGGGTCCTTTTGACGTATGTCCTGCATTTTGACACAGCATCGTCTCTCGTTAAGTTTTGGTTTAAAATGACGCGACTGAAGAATTAAAAGACGTAGGGAGTAAGGAAATACCAATGTAGATGGAACCGGCAGTAGCGCAAGCGCTATAGGCAAGACATAGGAAAAGAGAGATCAAGTTGATGTGCCTTAGTGAATGAAATGAAGGAAGTTGAGCAAGTATTAACATTAGTCCTCCAAATATCATCACGAATATGAATAGCTTTAGTGTTCCATTTGGATGCACTAATAAGTAGATAGCCTGTGCAGTCATGTAGTCATTTCTATCAAATACCGAGTACATATAAACAAATATACAATGGTCATGCCGATAATTTAAGTTATTATTGTAACTAGATCTTCCAAATTTACATTATCTCATATGCAGATGTCAACTAGTTTAGTTGGTAAAGTTATGAGAGGTGATATTCATAACAGACAGACCAAGGTTCAATTCCCATCAACATTAAAATCTCCCTTTAAACAAAAGATAAATATAATATGATCACATATTACGAGGACGATGTAGTAAGACAAGTGAGAGATATCCGTTAGTCACCTTCAAAGACTCCCCACCAAGAAGAGTTGAACCAACAACGGCACCATAGCAAACTGCGAATTGTATTGGGCCCACCATATACTTGCCCCATTTTGGACCTGCCACCCACATTTATTTTTGAAACCAAATTTCCAATTAATGATCACCTTATAGCTATCAAGAATCCTCATGAGCTATTTTCTTGAAAGAAGAAGTGATCATGACTTATGTTATTTCTTCCTTTAAGCTAATCTCGTACATTTGTTCAACATATATATCATATATGTGAGATTTGTCATCAACGGATAGACTAAACTTATACCATACGAGTCTAAATAACGGTCAAAATCATCTCTAATCATGATTTAAAGCTGTGCAATCAATGAGATTACAAGCCGCAAGAGTGGAGCTAGTCAACTCCTTTCTACTTTCCGATAATTAGATATTTTATTGACGGCGACAATAAAATCTAATACACTGTTAGTAGCAGCCGAAATTGACGGTAAAAGCTGATAAAGTTGGAATCACAAAAAAGTCGACGTTTTAAGGAAATTTGTTCTTTTCGTATGAATGCAAATACTCAACTCTCAGGCTCACACTTGACTTGTATATATTCATGGCTGAAATGTTGAAATGTAATCGTCATTGAAATTTCTTATTTACGTTTCATCAATTGTCATCGTACTCATCCAAATGAATATTCTTCATATATTACTCCGTCTATATTGATCGTTACTAACATACGAGTATCTTGAAAAGATACTTCATTCATCTCTCTAGTAATGTACCGAGTAATCAAGTATCTTCAAATATGTGTTTAAAGTGTACTCCGTACATAAATAATTTGAGTTAATGTAGGAAATATATTTTAGACATCTTAAACTTAAGGGATCAGACTAGAACAGATCCGGTTGTCAAGTAACGTACGTCGTTGATCGACCTACGCCGGAATGACTAATGTGACAGGTTACTTATTCCGTATGCACTCGAAATAGCTGTGGACGATGATTGAATTCATGGAGTTGTCAACCATAAATAAACAATAATTAATTGATGGATTAGTTGGATCAAAGAATCAAATATACCAAATTGTGTAATGATTTGATGATTCAAAGATTCAATATGGACAATCACGATCACCCTACGTACCTACCATGCAAAGTTTAGACTAGGATGATTTCATGATAATTATTACGGAGTACTAGTCTTTATTGAATTGTGTGTGTATTTTATTTTGTTTAATTCTATTTAATACTCCGTAGTATGCATCTTGAATATTAGTAAATTTTTAAACGATGATTGTTATAACTAATCTACTATATAAATAATTCAATGTTTTATAATACTTAATAGTTCGTATGTATGTAGGCATGGCTTAGAGAGTCATACTACTATTAGTATGTAGAATACTTTCTTATTTGACAAAAAAAATTATAAGTTGGGTAATTTAGTAACTTTAATTTGTTCTCTAAACGAATTTCCATTTTTAGTAAACATTGTTGTTCTAAAATGAATATTTATAATTCCCGGATTTTAGCCTTTGAGGGAGTAATTAAAAGAGTAGAGTTGATCATGTGATCATTTTGATTTTAAACTAGTTATAGAATAAATTCTTATTTTACATTTCTTTTTTATTTCTTTCTTTTTTGTCGTAAGTTTGGACAAACGAACACTATTTAAAAATTAAAATATTGTATCACGGACTCGCGATGTGATGTACAAGCCAGAACTAGCTTAGCAGGCTAGCTACCACATGAAATGTCAGCGACAAACTAAATGTTGCAAGAAATTTACATACCTAAAATATCATGAGCCATGTCGCGGAAGCGAAGGTGACGGCGACCCAATTGAGCATTATGTTCAAGGACGAGAGATAGCAAATTGTAGGAATAGAAGGTTACTGATGCGCCAGCAATTAGTGACATTATTCCTGCCGCCCATCCTAGGAATGCAAATGCGTAGGGTATACTTAGCAACGCCGGTGCCACTATCGACGTTGTTAAATGATATCCACAATGCACCCATGACCCTGCCACAGCCATTTCACATTTTTATTATTTACCGACCGATTTAAGGATTTTACGATAATTTTTCGTATATATAATCTACAACAAAATTGAGATTATTAAAGTTATAAATTTCTGTATTGTTAGTTTACGATAATTTCAAGTAAGAGAAAAATGTAGGTAAATTAAGAATTGGGTAAAACAATAACTAATTGAATAGTAGATTTCTATGATGGATAATAATACGACGACAACAATACCATTCTCTCACGTATATTTTGTAAACTCCATATAATTGAGAAATTTATTTGTAGAGATGACAATTTAAATGTGTAAAAGTGATACTAAGACACGGTACTAGCTACCGAGTGACGATCAAAGTATATGAAACTTGTCGCCAAGGATTTTGTTAATCAACACGTATGTAATTCGAAAGCATGAGTTATACGTACGTATGAGATAAGAAGATGCCGAAATGTCTCAAGTTTAACATGAATTCACTATCTACACAAGGGTCATACGTATGATATCCATAGAAGTCCAAATTACTTTTCTTACCATTTTGATATCTACGAAGTATTTAATTCGATTAGATTTCAAACTCACCCCATTTATAGAAAGTTTACAACCTGATAAAACACTCTTTATCCGCATAATCGGAACATGTCCGAATTGGTGTATAAGAAAGTCAAATATTATAAATAGAGTAGTTAATTTACATAGCTAGTTATGTTTTACATATTTCCAATTAAGAAAACATTAAAAAAAATAAAAAAAAATAATAACTCATCTCTTACAAAAATATGACTTAGCTGTTATTGAATATGCTGCATGGCAGTGTTATTGAATAATTTAGGAACAAAGTCACCTGGACTAAGGCAAAAGTTGTGTACTGAGTTGCTAAGCTAGTAGTTAAAACTCGAAGACATACGCAAAACTATATATAGAAAATGATTAAAAGACGATATGTTTACCTTTAGATTGAAGAACAAAGAGAGCACCAGCATCAAGGTGTTGATCATCAGAAGAATGTTGGGTTTGTAAATGATCATTTAGTTGTGTTTGTTGGTCTTGTTCTTGTTCTTGTTCTTGTTCTTGTTCTTGTTCTTGTTCTTGGTAAGTTCCCATTTTTAATTTTCTGAAATAATATCTCTCGAACTAATTTGTGTTTGTGCTAACAAATGGACAAATAAAGTGTTCGGAAGAAAGTTATATAGGGAGTAGTTAGTTACGTAGTTGACCATAATTAGAGGCAGAAGATTTTGTGTGACTAATTGACCATTGATGATCAAGGAAGAAGACAAAAAAAAGAGACACCACATTTTGTGGGTTTATCAAAATCAAATACATATCATTTTTGGCCCATCCTTGCTTACCAACAACTACTACTACTACTTCCGACATTTCACATTAGATTTGGCAACATTGATTGGTTTCCATAAAAATTAATTACTCAATCCACCTTTTAAATTGACCTAGATACACAAGTAACGCTCCCCTCAACAAAAAAAAATGGTCAGATTCGATTTCTGACTCCAACGAATAAAAAACTTAAATTTAAGAGGGGTCTACTCATTAAATTGCCTTCAGTGGTCCGGATGAGATTATACTGTCGGTTAAAAAAAAATAAAAAAATACACAACTAAACATAATTCAATATCTAAAATAATTTGCCCTAACCTAATACCATGTTTATCGGTGGTTCCTGCAGACATACTACTTAAACCTAGTTCCTGCATTAAAAATACTAATATATACTTTTTAATCTACTTATAAGACTTAGTTTCTGATTTTGTTATTTTTTCAAACCCTACTTAAACCTAGTTATGGATTTTTTTTAACATACTGTGTAATGTTTGGTAAGTCTCCCGTTTCCCTTAAGATTGGCATATCCGTCTTAATTCTTAAGCATTAGACGGGCCAAGTAAGTTCCACAACTGTATATAAGAATGCATAGGGAGAAACAATATATACTTCGTAAGTATTATTTAACTTTGTAAAATGTTCTCAAAATACCCAAACTACTAAAATCACATTTTTAAACAGTTAAAATTTGTAAATAAAATATGTTTATGATTGACTAAACGATGTTTATGTTAATGGCATGCCAATTTTTTGCCAAAAAATCAATCCAAAATGTATTAACTAAACATTTAAAAGAGATGAATTAAAGCATTTTGGGCATTTTAAGATGTTTTCATTAAGTTTAGGGGTACCACCGATATTTTTGAAAACTCAGAGGTATCTAATAGAATTCGAAGAAGTACAAGGGTATCACGTAGAAAATCCTAAAAAAAATTGGAAATTAATACGAAAAAAATGCGGAAAAAAAAAATTACGATTTGAAGAATATGGAGTACCCATGTAACATCCCCATACTCCGAGGCACCTTACCAAGGACTACCTCCGAATATAAGGATGCTACCATCTCGGTTTCCAGAGGCAATGAACATCATAGAAACCATAATGAAACATTAAATAAATATAGTTTAAAGTGTTTACAAAATCCTCCATAAAACAGAGTACAAAACCAAACCAAAAGTGTGATAAACTAAAAAAAGTCGGCGGAAGCTACAAACAAAACTCGTGATGACTCCACCCTACTAACCCCGCCGAAGCCCTCATCGTCAATACCTGCTAAGCCAACTGCTCACCATCTCCGAATGGATCACCACAGTTTTGAAAACAGTAACAGGGTCAGTCAACCGAGCAACTATATAAAAGTAAACAATGTAAATAAATCAAAACGATCACCACACCGTCACCACCACCATCATCACATCACACATCAAGTAACCGACTACACACCGAAGTGTGTAGCCCTGCCAGTGGA
>VHZZ01004770.1:17622-27709 GCA_009801015.1 Silene noctiflora | reverse complement strand
ACAAATGGCATATAAAAGACATATTCTAGCGCGAAATCCATACAAAAGGCAGTTAAAGGGAGGCATAAATGTATATATAAATATGACTCATCACACTACTCGGGAGTAAAGTATATCAATACAATAGACCAAGTAGGACCGAGACTAGACTTAGTGAGTCTGCAATGGACCGAGTAGAGCTGTTAGTTGACCGAGTGAGTAGCATTCGGCCGAGTACGGCGATACTCGATCGAGTGGGTGGCATTTGGCCGAGTGGACTCGGTCACTCGACCAAGTGCAACTGTATACTACCCGATAAAACCTATTTTTGGGACCTTATCCTAATTCATTTAATTCTTCTTCTTTATCACTCCAAATCTTCTCCCTTCTCTCTAAAACCGTCACAGGTACCTTCTTATGGGATTCAAGCTTGGATTAGAGGATTGCTCACCTTATTCATCCTTCCTTTCACCTAATAAGTTGAGATCTACCATTTTCTATTTCTTATGAACCCTAACTTCGGGGTTTTGTTATGGGTAATTAATTAGTAATTAGTATGTGTAATATGGGTAATTAGTGGGTAATAATAAGGGGTTTTGTATTGTATAATATTGTAAGATGTATTGTGATAGTTGTTACATAATTTGTATAGGATGAGACGGTTTCATGAGACGAGATTGTGTTAGATTTGAGTAGCTTATAGAGATTGCTAAAAGGTAGGTTAATCCAACTCAGTTTTGATAATGTAAATGTGTGTTTGTATGCATTTGTCACTTAGAATCCATGATAAAAACAATGTTGCATTCACCATGGTAATTGAGAATGATAATAAGATTTATGTGTGTTGGAAATGCATTAGAACATGATGTTGGTTAGTGACGAGTTGAGAGTCAGGATACTTGGATGCTTTGATAAATTCATTGCATGTTTGGGGAGTGTGTCTCATGAGAAGTCATGTAATTGGTATGTTGCAATTCATGTTTGCATTCATGTATTTATTGTACATGTTGGAGATTGTTGGAGGAGTTGTGACGGTGGTACTTGTTGTTGTGGAGACGTAAAGCGGTTGGGAGATCGTCTTACGCTCGGCTCACCTTTTGGAGCTTCCCACTCCAAGAGGGATGTGCACATTAATGACTTGAGTCTTGGATGGACACGTGTGGTTGAGGCACGTCGTCTGGCAGGGGTCTGGTTAGCGCCCGGGATCGGTACCACAGGCGTGTCCTGAGTACCTTTTTACGGACTACGGTCCGACTGTTTTGGTGGGCGGTGCTGCGGTGCCATCACCGGGTTGTGGGTTCCGTGGACGTGTTCCTGACATCGGTGTGATTGGTTGTGGTGTAGTGTGATTGGAGACTTGTTATTGTACATTCATATTGCATTCATATGAATGCCTATTGTCTTGTGTGGTTGTTTATATTATCGAAACTGACCATCGTGTGTGGTTATGTGTAAATTGTCACCTATTTCCGGGGTGGCCTGTGTTGATCCATATGATATTTCCGATCATATGGGGAGCAGTTTGTTACAGGTTTGGTTTGGTATCACGCGGGAGACGGGACGAGTTCCAGACTTGGAGTCGAGTCACATAGATGGTAGATGACATAGTGGAGTTGTATAATTTATAGTTTACTTTTGTTATTCATTTATTAAGTATGTAATCCACTAAATTTGTTATTTGTATAAGTGTTTCTTATTCGTAATTCCGATTTCATTGCCTCGGAAAATCGAGATGGTAACATCTCCCGATTACCTTGGCTAGGTAAGAAGGGGGTGTTACAAAGTGGTATCAGATCGACGATTTTGGAACCTGAACCAATAACCAAAATGAATCTAGGAGTGTCTAATAAAATGAACCCGACTTGAGTATAATGAGAGATCGGTTTTGGATGAGTAGACACCCTCATGTCAAAGCTAGCTCCCATTATTTCGGTTGGTCACTACGAGGGCGGTTATAAGTATGGGTGAAAGATATGAAAAATGATATATGATTTCATGTGTGTTGCGATTGTTGATAGACTTTTACATGATATGATCGTTCATGGGATGTATGAGGAAATGTGGAAGTTGTATGAGTAGAATTACGTATGTAGCATGTTTTGAAAGTGGTTAAGATGTATTGGTGTGAGGGGCGATAGTTCCGCTCTTTGGTTTTTATATGTATGCGTGTTTTGGACTCACTAGCATTATATTTAGAATGTGATTAGTGATGATCGTCAGTGTAGTAGTCGCGAGTATAAGGATAGTATGCCAACGACGGTAAGTTGGTTGGCGTATGAACTAACTCGGGAAGATGCACCGATAGCCGGTGTACCCCCGAACCTTCTCTTTTGATGGAGGGATACCATCATCTAAGTCTAATCGAAAATCTTAAACCATAAGGAGTCACTCGAACGAGTGCGAGTCAGCACTAGGCCGAGTGGACCAATTTCCAGAATATGGAAAAATTTCTGGAAACTGGTCACTCGACCGAGTGAAATCGGTCACTCGACCGAGTGGACTCGACACTCGGCCGAGTGAGTTACACGGGTAGATTTTTGCATAGATTTCACCTTTTTACCTTATCTTATCTTCTTCATTCTTTCATCTTTTCTCATATCTTCAACACTAAAATCTCTCTAAAAACCTTACAAAAACTCCATTGTTGCTATTTGTTGCTTACATTTAAGCTTCTTGCTTCATTTTCCTCCTTAATCGTTACCAAGTTTATCATGTGAGTAATTTCTCTTTTTCCTTGTTTTTCCCAATTTGATTTTTGTAGATCTACACTAATTCCTACAAGATTTATCAACTATTTTCATGCTCTTACTTAATTCATGGTAGTACTTAACCTTTTACAACATTTTTGTTGTTAAATATCAAATTTTCATGTTGAAATTTTACCCTAAATTGGATATTTTGAAAATCTTGTGTTCTTGAGTCAATAATGTGATTCTTGTATTTTTTGTTGGGATTAATTGAACAACAAAGGCCTAACCTTTGTTGTTAGCGATGGATCTTGTCTTAAATGTGAAAAATTTGTCTTAAAAACCCGTCTTAAAATTTCGAAATCTAGGGTGTTCATGCCCAAATTTTGATTTTTCATGTGTAAAACTTGGTTTATTTTCCTTATAAGACTACTTTCTTTGTTAACAAAGTTATACATTGTCTTGAAACAAAAAATTCACCTCAAAATTTAACCCAAAATTTTGAGATGCCGATATAGGAACGAAATTTTAATTTTTGGCACTTCAAACTTGGTTTAAGTGTGTTATAAGACTATAAACTTGTGATTGTTACTAACTATTCTCATAAGTTGAAAACTTCGTCTTAAAGATACGAAAAATTTCCGAAAATCTCATGTTCAATCTAGGCAAATTATGATTTCATACTCCAAATATGACTTAATCGTTTCATGTCATCGTAAATTCTTGTCAATAATGTGTTGTGTTGTCTTAAACCAAAAATTTTGTCTCCATTTTTCCTAAGAATTGTGAAAATCTTTAGTATACATGACCTCATTTTGATTTTTTTCTATACTTAGGACATTATTTACTTGCCTTATGATGGATGTTTCACACTTAATTGATAGTATGAAGCATTGTTCCAAATTACAAGTGTATCTTCATACCTTCAAAGATTATGATATGTCTAGGTATGCATACCAATGTTTGGTCTTATGTTCAATCCTTATTTGTGTCAAAGATTTTGTAATTCTTAAAAGCTTGGATTTTACTTTGAATTAGAATAAATTGTTGTATAATTTTGTAAAGACTACATTTTTCCGGAAAATTTCATAATAAACGAATCTTGATTTGATAAAGTTGGGGGAAACCATAGTACATTTCATTCAATTTTTAAGTTACCCATTTGAGAATGTTGGAAATTTTCGTTCATTTCCAAATTATCTTTGACTCTTATCCTTTTATATCCAGTGTCATGTTGTGGAATTCCATTTTGTAGCATGCCAAGGAATACAAGAGCCAACCGTGGGAGGCAACCCCGTCCACAACCGGAAGCACCACCCGCCATTACCGCTCCGGGGTATCTGGGGATAGAGTTCAAAAGTGAGGCCCACAAGAATACTTTTCTTGTCTTGGCCGAGATGCGGATGACCGCCACTCAGTGTGTGTCAAGGGGCGCCTTGGAAGCCCTAGGAATTGAGGGGGAAGTGCACGACATCTTTAGTGTGCTTGGAATGGAAGGACTCTAAAATTTAGCAGAGGTAAGCTACCATAACCTCACCCTTGAGTTCCTAAGTTCCTTTGTTTACAACAAGAAGGACCACTCCGTGAGCTTTAGGCTCCAAAACACCTTTTTCCATCTATCTAGTGATACCTTCGCGGACCATTTGGGTGTGGGGAAAAGGATCGCTTATACCCACGATAAGGTGGAAAAGAATATGAAGGCCACCAAGTATTTTGACCTTTACACGAGTAAACACCATGTTATTGTGAGCTTTATGAAGGTGAATGATATGGAGCACCCCGTTTTGAGGATTTTCCTACGCCTCATGACCCATATCCTTTACGGGAGGAATGACCCAAGCAAGCTCAATTCGACCGAGGTCTTACTCTTGAGTTCCTACCTTAACGCCTACTGGGAGGAGCTCTTCTACTTTAGCGCCGTATACCTAGTGAGATTGGCCTTTGAGAGGATGACCAAACTGGAAAAATGCTCTCTTGATTGTGGTGCTTTGGCAACGAGGTTGGTTAAAAGTTTGTTGAACTATGAACCGGGAGAGGCGGATGGGCCTTTGTCCACTACCGTGCCATACTTTGACATTGACTATTTAAAGAACCTTGGTTGGCTTATGGATGGGAAGGAGACGGGTGTTTACGGGTGGAATATGGATGCGGATTGGCACATGAAGCTCCCGGTACGAGGGAGTTTACCCGAGACCGAACACCTACCAAATGTGGGATTACGTATAGGCGGTCGCACACCTATGCAAAGATAATTTCCCTAAACGTGGCACAAATAAATGTAGTACGTAGGGGTCGAATCCACAGAGAAACGATAGTTTTATAAGTTGTTATGATTTTATCGGGAACGGGTTATATTTTTGTTTTGGTTGGGAAAATGTAATGCAAATAAAATAAACAAAAAAATAAAAGCAATCGTAAATAAAATATGATAACAAATATGATTAAAAGAGAGTCTAGGGAGTTCGGGTCACACATGCATAATAAAACATAACATATTAAATTAGTAATGCAAATAAGGATAAATGTCTAGGCCTAGAGACACCCATCTTTCAATATTAGTGTCAAGCCTTAAATCAAGTCCTAACGAGCTTTCACTATGGCTAGGTCGATCTAGTACAACATGCTTAGTCTCATACAAATCCGTGCCTCTCGACTTATAGATTGTATACCAAATGTAATCCTAGAATGTGATCAATAAACCAAGATTAACATTACTAAACAAGCAAGTGATAGAGATGATAAGTGAACAACCAATTTAACAACTTGTTTTATTTATCAATTATGCACGACTCCCCTAATCTCTAGACTAGGAATTCTAGCTACCCATGTGAAAAAAATAACAAATGCAAATTCTAAATGGAAATAAATATGAAAACATAATGTAGAATTGTAATGTAAATAACATAAATAAAATGTAAGCTGAATAGGATTACCGTAATGAAGAACGTAGTAGGAATGAAGAACTTGAATGAGAAGAACAATAACTAAAAGAACTTGAATTGTGGAATTTCAAATGTAAATTATAATGTAAATATTTTTAAGGACAAAGGAAAGATTTAAGTTAATTACAACTAAAAACCGAAATGAGATACAAATTATGTAGAGAAAATGAGAAGGAGAAAAGTTAAAGAATTATAAGACTAGTGATCAAATTCGGGTGAATGAGATGATATAAAAGGTTGGATGCGACCTCCTTTATATAGGAGGTGTAAAAGAAACGTAAACAATCCAAATAAAGGTCACCCCGATCGGRGTCGTGTGATCCTCGGTTTGTGGCTTTAAGGCCACATTAAATGGCTTGGGAATCCAATGTTGGTGCCTTAATGCATGTTTAATAGCCCGGGTAAATGCATTTTTGTGGAATCTTTTAGGAATCCTAGGTTGCATTTTCCACATAGTTACTTGGATCTCCGTTTGGGCTTCATTTATCAATTGTTTACATTTGCTATTTGTTGGTGGATTATTTTGTATTTGGGCCATTTGCTTCCACATTTCTTCATCAACCCACTTCCTTTTGCTTGCATGATCCATCTTAGCTTCCTCTTAGCCTCGTGATCTCGATTCTTGCTTATTTGACAGAAAATAGCTACTAAAACCTACATTTCCTACAAAACACGTTAAGTACGAGCAAAACAACTAGAACACAAGATTAGCTCAAATAAACACTAGAATTAGTGCAAATAACATGTAAAACCGAGCTAATAAGGGGGTTAAAATCATATATAAAATGGACTTATCAATTACCCCGATCTCCGGCCCAATGCTACACCATCCCTAGTAGGCTTACTTATGACCTCAATGATGGGACCTTGGAGAGGACTATCCCTTCACCACCTCGTGTTCCCACTAGGCATGCTCCATCGTCTTCCTCTATGCCTATGCTACCTCCACCATTTACCGGAGGATATGTCCAACCCCCGCCGAGTTATGGCCACAACTATAATATGGCGGAGATAACCCAAGGCATCAACACCGACCTTGTAATGAGGGACATGCATGAGATGGCGGGGGGTCAAGGTGTGCGACCCGCGCATCGCGCTAGCTTTTGGTCCGGGATGGGGGACACCTCGGGTGTCTTTAGGGCTTACGGTGTCCAACCGTCGGATTGGGGAACTAAGATCCCCCAAAATGATGGAAACTTACTTGGCCCGTGGGCGGGAGCCCATTATGCCACCGGGAACTTCTTTGGTGATGCTTACCAAGGAGGTGGATGTGAGGAAGGCACGTCTGGGATGGCGGAAAAAGCTATGGGGCAAGGAATTGGTGGCTATGATGATGTGGTTATAGAGGATAAAGAAGAATAAGAGGAGGAGTTGAATGAGGGGACTGAAGCCGAAAGGGAAGAAAAACCGGTGAAAAACGAAGGAGCTTTGGTTCGTTGGGTGAAGAGGCTCGGAAAAGGCGAAAGTCCTCTCATTAGTTTTATTGTTATGAATCGAAATTGCTTGACATTTGTCTCGGTTGATAATTTGATAATTTATTCGTTTTATGTTGTGTAATCTCAGCCATAAGGCCAAAGATTTGTGTGCATTTGAGGTATATGATGGTGTGGTAATCACCATTGGAACTCCCTTACATTTGTGTGGTAAGTAGGTTATTTTGGAGACCATTTCCCCTTAAAGGGAATTCTGCCTAGTGACACTCGGCCGAGTGCCTATTTCACTCGATCGAGTGGTCCCTTACTCGGACGAGTGGTCCTTCCACTCGACCGAGTGAGCTTTTACGCCACATTGAGTTGTATTCTTCCCAGTCGACACTCGACCAAGTGCCCCAACCACTCGAGCGAGTGGCGTCTACTCGGCCAAGTGACCCATTCCACTCAACCAAGTGGACTGTTTGTGCCCTAGTTTGCTTGTTTTAGGCTCGTTTTGCCTATAGGCGACCAAGTATTGAGTATGTATCCTTATTTTGTGACCCCGACGACCTTTTGGTAGTCAAGTGGGCATAGTAGGACTTGCATGATTGAATTTCATAAATTGTTTACATTTTAACCATGTTGCTTAGTGTGTCGTTATTGCTTAAAGTGTTGGGTATTCAAAGTGTCTAATTAAATAGTAGCAACATGGCATGACTAATTTGTAATACCCGCCCTGTTAGGGAATCGTTGACTGACCATAGACATATGTTTGACCTTGAGTTCCTCGTAGAGCGAACCTTGAGACTTAGCACCTTTGAGTTCGGAGAACTCGATCTAGCTTGGGATACTCAATCGAGTAGTCCAGTGACTCGATCGAGTAGAGGCCAGTCGATCGAGTATGTTACTTACTCGATCGAGTAAGTCGGGTTCAGCGTTTTAATATAAATCGCAAAGTCGTAAACCCAAATCAGTTTTCATTTCATTTTCTCCTAAACTTAGATCGACGACACCTTCTCACCATCACCCTCTTTCTCTAGTCCTTCACCTTGGGAGCCTATCATGGAGAGGGAGACTCGAGTCGGGTTGCGGTCTTGTTGCTGGTATGATGGGCATAGATGATGTAGATGATGGTTCTGCAGTTGTAGGATCGTGATGCACTAGTAGAAAAAACCCCTATTGCGTCAATTGAATTACATCGGTTCTAATAAACACGATGCAAAAAGTACTCACTTTTGGCGGGAATGTAATTTCGCCTTATAGGTAAGCTAAATGCGTCAGTTCTTGAAAGAAACTGACGTATATAATGCGTCGGTTCTCAGCAAAACCGATGTATTTGATCAAATACATCAGTTATGTTATTAACCGACTTATTTGATATTGCATTTTTACATCAGTTACGTTATTAACCGACTTATTTGATATTGCACTTGTTTGATTTATTAACCTTCATTCCCAATTACTCATCCTGTTCTTCCTCTATCGATCACCAAGCCTTATTTGGCTGCTCAATTGTCACGCGACCAGTCCACCACCACCACCACCAGTCCACCACCCCCGCCACCATCGTACCGTGTCCTTTGTTATCGTGTGCCTGATCACCCAATAAAATCTACTTAAATACTCACACCGGCAACGGGGGAATACCGTAGTCCGTGTATCACTCTTGGCCACATCGACACCGCTCACTATCGGTTTCTACCACACAGGTCGCTCTCTCTTGAAAGCCTCATCTCTCTCTCTCCGCTTTCTCAACTCTCCTTCACCAGAACTCGCCGCCAATTTCAATTTCATTCCTAGCAAATCGATTTGGGACCTTAAGGTATATTTTTGGAATCTAGGGTTTTGTTTTTTTGTATATAATTGGTTAAAATTAACAGTATTTTTTATATATTTGGTTTCACTATGTTATAATGATAAAAATTGAATGTCTAAGATATTCGATTATTTTGCTAACTAGAGACTTTGAAACACAGGTATTAAGTCCGATTTTAAGACGGAGTCCAAGTTTGCCATTGTTTATCGCGATGCTAGAGTACCAAATATTTTGTTAACTAGAAACTTTGAAACTCAGGTAYTTCCCACTCTAACTTGTAGTACAATGTTTCAGGTTAAATCTTTTAGGGAGTATAATGTTGCGAGTTCATTATGTATATATGACATATGAATTTGTTTCATACTGATTTTGGGTTAGCAAAATAGCTATTAGATAAATGGACACACCAAATTTGTTATGAATTTCAAAGAGCCTTCAGAGTATGTGTTTGGTTTCCGTCTTTATATTAATTGTTATGAATTTTGAAGGTTTTCATTATGTTAATTGTGTCGCTGCTCTGCCAATATATGATGTGTGCTTCGGGTGTAGGTTATTGATTTGCGAAAAGCCTCAAAACTGAAAGTTCTGCTTCTAATCAAGCAAGTGATATAAGATCTGGCTTTTATGCTCCCAATACTAATTCTTGTTGTTTATTGTACTGAGATCTAGCTATTAGGCTCCCAATATTATCACTCTCCAGCATTGGTGACAATGTTTTCATAGAATTAGATTTAAAGTAAGATTAAGCAGTTTCATCCAATTCCACTGCTGCAGCAGGCTAACTAACCCATCAATACATCTTTACAAGCCTAGTGCCATTCTCATTTCGTACTCTCTCACCTCGAAGGGAAAACCATGTTATGCGCGAATCCCATCCTTAGCATAGCATAATAAAGGGAAAGGAGTAGATCATATACATCATTCCAGAATGAGAGGACTCATAGTATATCTCATAAGCGGATTAGCTCACTAACTCACATTCATTCTTATAAAGATAAAAGAGAGCCAAACCTAGCATATAAATATTCCTGATGAGAAATATTCTCTTTTTCATGAGTAAAGATGTCCAATAGCGGGAGTTGTATTAAAAGTAGGCCTTTTACATCCCGACTTCCCAATTTATATTTTTGATGTAGTAGACGAGTGCTTTTTTCGATTAACAATGTTCTCCGTTCATTGTTTGTCACAGTAATGTTAAATATTGTGCAAAGTTTGTTTTTCAGTGCAGAGTTTGCTTACGTATTTCAAAGT